>JAJJMB010008995.1:2047388-2135650 GCA_023531105.1 Papaver atlanticum
AAAATCTAATCATCAGAAAAACAAAAATCATGAGTAAATACTCCCTTTGTCCCTATATTATATAGGCAGAATTTTGAATTTTGATTGTCCCGTTAGATAGGCGGATTACTATTTCCAAGATGAATATTTTCACATATGTCCTTATTAATGGTGCATAGATAATTTTGTTACAAGAAAAAAAAACATAAAAAATTATGAATCAAATACACTTTTCATAATCTAAAAGAATCGTCTCTCTCCGCCTAAATATGTGGTACGGAGGGAGTATAAAATTGTCTCTCTCTGTCTTATGTGGTACGGAGGGAGTATAAGATACCTGATTCAGGAGCTCTTTACAATAAAACCCTCCACCATGGTAAACCTTCCCATAATTGAATTGAAGACACCGCCATTTTCTCTTGATTTTCTAGCAGCCCAAAAACCTTCCAATCAGTTAGTTGTCTTGTCGTCTCAAATATGTAAATGAGTTTTCTTTTCAACTTTCTACATGGGTGTAATTGCTAAAAGACAGAACTGTTGGAAGCAGTTATCTTTTTATCTAAAATGGGTAGCTAGCTTAGCCGGTCATCCTCGTTCCTCAAAGGTTGATGTGCTCCGGGAGGTCACCGGTACGAGTCCCCGATGGCGCAGTATTGCAGAATTTAACATAGAAGGTAGAGTTAGCTTGCCCCCTTGCGACATAACCAACCCCCTGTCCGCTTCAGCTCCCTTGGCTGGTTCCTCATGAGGCTCGCTGGTAGGCTAGCACGACAACCTGTTTAATTAATGTAGTAGTACGTTGTTGGAGTTTAGTTTGTTAGGCTTCTAATTCCAACTAGTTTCATGTAATAATCGTTATGCAAAAATATAATAATATATTTTTTTAAATTTTTTTGTTAATCTTTTTATCTGATTTTTTATCCTTTTTAATAGCCGAAGCAGAAATTAGCAGATTACATGTGATTTTGGCATTCTGCTGAGGAGGTGTGGTAACCTTTTCTAATATTTCTTTTATTACAAGTCTAGCGCATTGGACGTCTTCGACTATCAGCATCAGACCACGTCTAACTGTGCTGAAGGTAACAGGCATATAAACTTGAATAGCTCCACTAGGATTGTGAACTGGTCAACTTCTTGTTTATCACTTCATGGTATGTGTAATCGTGTCTGTGCAGCTAGCTTATGGCTTATCTGGCTTGAAAGAAATAGTCGATCCTTCAACAGCAAAAAAAGAAGGATTTAAGAATTCATCATCGACATAAAACCTAAGGCCTTTCAATGGGCCAGTTATTTCGCCACGCATGTCTGGTATAACTATTAGAGATGTTATTATGCACATTCTATGAAGTCCCTGCTCATTGTGGACTTATCAGCGCGATACCACTACTCAATAAGACTGGGAGCATAGCTAGCTATTTTATGATGGAAGCGAGAACCTATTCAACTAAGACCCCTGGCCGTGTTGTTTTCACGCTCTAGAGCATACTACCATGAACAAACCTCCTCTTAAATGACGATTACCTATCCTATCTACTCCACTTTTTGCGCCCAATTTCCCAACTTTCACCGCATCAACAAAAATCATGACACATGCTTAGCACCCAACCCTCTCATTCGCATAGAAATCTAAATACAGATGTCAACTTCAACCAAACTCTCGCATATTCCTCATTGTAGTAATACAGGTGTCCCTTGTAGTAAACTGGTTGAAGTTGATATGGATTGTTCTTATCCTAGTACTGTACCAGTTTACTAAAGGGACACCGAGGTTGAGTATTCTTGGAAACCTCCGAAATGCTATGAGTGTATGTGTTTTGGGCATATTGCTTCAAAATGTCCTTTTGTAAAGCCTAAGGAGATGATTGTTCAAGATGGACATCTGGATAAAGTGGAAAACAAACAAGAATGGGTGGTTAAAGGGTCGAAGAAGAATGGCTCTTCAGCTAGGATTGGTAATCATGTTGATATTATTAGTCCCACATTGTCTGCGTTATCTTATAATCCTTGGGGCCACTCCACTCATTGTCAATTGGTTTTGAGTTGGATACCCATATTCTAACATGGTATCAGAGCATTGCCAATTGGTTTTGAGTTGGATGCCCATATTCTAACAAAGACTGATAATGTTATGGAAGTTGAGGATCTTACGGAAGAAATTAGTAGTTCTTCTGGTAGAAATAAGGAGAACGAACCTATGATTAATAGGATTATTACTGAGGTGGCCACTACCAATATGTTTGATATTTTAATTGATTAGGACAAGGAGATTTCTGGGTCTAATGCTATGGGTATTGTTCAAGTGTTGGTTAATAATTTTAATTATGGTTCTGTGTCGGACTCAGGTGACAGTAATTCTTCTATGCAAGAACGGGATGTTTCAAAAATAGCTGGTGTTAGAGGTAAATTCTTATCTAAAGGTTCTAGTACTTCTACTTCAAATGTTTTTGCTCCGAAAAGTTTAAAACTGAAGAAATCTAGGTCTGAAAGGCCACTTTTTATTATTAATTAATGATGTTTAAGTTAGGATGTCAGAATATTAGGGGGCTTAATGACCCTCTAAAGCAAAAGGAGTATGGTAGATTTATAAGCTTAAATAAGTTGTCTATTGTGGGTATTGTGGAGACACATGTCCAAGAAATAAATAAAGACTCCATTACGTTCTCTATTAATAAGAACTGGCAGTTCAAAGATAATTACATTAATAATAACTCTGGTAGGATTTGGGTGGGTTGGAACCCTATTGATGTTAACATTTTTTTGTTACACTCTGAGGCTCAAGCCTTGTTTTTGGAAGTTATCACAAGTGGCAATTTAAAATTTGTTGTCACCTTGTTTATGGTCATAATGATAGTAATAATAGGTTAAGTCTTTGGAATAACTTATTGGATTTTTGTTATATTTATGAGGGTCCTTGGTTAGTGTGGGGGGACTTTAATGAGATTCTTCATTCTAATGAGAGGATTGGTAGTAATGGTAATCATGTGTCCTTTACGGATGATTTTGTGCAGTGTACAAATGAAGATCATCTGTTTGATCTTGCCTTCTATGGGGGTTTTTACACTTGGTCTAATAAGCAAGTGGGTACTGGTAGGGTTTTTTGTAAAATTGACAGAATTATGGTGAACATTGAATGGGTTTCTTGTTTTAATCAACCTAAGGCTGATTTTATGTCTCCTAGTGTGTCTGATCATTGTTCCATGGTTGTTTCTGTCTTTGAAAGAAGACAACATGGCCCACCTCCCTTCAAGTTTTACAATTATTTGACTGATGATGAACTAGATATTTTGGAGATTGCTAGACAGATTTGGGATGCGAAGGTGAAAGGAAACCCCATGTTTATTCTTGTTTCCAAGTTAAAGAAAGTAAAGCATAAACTAATTCAACTTATGTGGTGGAGGCTAAGATGGATATGGTGAATGCTCAAGCTCAGGAGCAGTTGCATCCTTTAGATGCAAATGTTATTATTTTGGAGAAAGGAGTTATAAGTACTTATGCGAAAATTGTTAGAAATGAAGAGTAAATGCTCAAATAAAAGTCAAGAGTCCAATGGTTGAACTTAGGTGACTCTAATTCTAGCTTTTTTCATGATTCCATAAAAGAAAGGAGATGTAGAAAAAAATATGCAGACTTTGGAAGATGCTGATGGTAATATTCTTGAAGATGATAAAGGTATTGCACTTGAGTGTACAAATTTTTTCAAGTCTCTCTTTTCGAGTTCATATGATTCTGAATATCTCTGAAAAATGATACTTCTTTTGTTCAATTTTCTAATATGGTGAGTTATGATAATGTTGTTAAGCTTGATGCTCTTATTACTAGGGATGAAATAGTTTATGCTTTATCTTTGATTGGGTTTAATAAAGCTCGTAGTCCAGATGGCTTTTCTAGCAACTTTTTCAAGACTTGTTAGGCTATTATTGAGTACTAGATTTGTGCCCGTGCTACGCACCGGGCATATTTTTTCTTTTAATTTGGTGCGCAGCAATGTATTTTTTATTTGGTGTGCGCGGGCCTTTGCCCCGCCCCGTTTTGATGCATTTTTGACTTGGTGTGCGCGGGGTTTTGCCCCCCCCGTGACGATGTGTTTTTGATTTGGTGTGGCAGGGCAAATACATTAAATAGGTGGAGAATATGTGCATATTTGATTCATTTTTTTCTTTGAACTTGGTGTGCGCGGGGCTTCGCCTCGCCCCGTGACAATGCATTTTTGATTTGGTATGTGCGGGACTTCGCCCCACCTCGTGGCGATGCATTTTTGATTTGGTGTGCGCGGGGCTTCGTTCTGCCCCGCCCCGTGGCGATGTATTTTTGATTTGGTGTAATTTGGGGAAAAAAAAACTTAATATAATAGTTACTTGATTTCCAAATTACATATGGACTTCCATAGAATTCCAAACACGGTAAGTTATGTTTTGTTTTTTAATTTGTAAATTTTAAACTAATCGTACGTTGTCAAGTGTGCTCATCCAAATATTAAATTTGGTTTCTTTTACACATTCCCACACCTTTACACCTGTTTAGAATCTTGCATCACTGGTCCACATTCACAACGCTCTTTTTATTGTTGAAGAATAAGTAAATTGCTTACACGTTCCAAATTTTGTAGAACACTAATATGTTGGACGCACTTCACCCAATATTTATAGTTAGCTTTCCAGGCGATAGAAGAATTAAATATTTTGATTATCTCAATCAAAAGAAGAATTGATCAAGCATACTTAAAATCAAAATCATTAACATAAGAACATGAGATAAGCTAAAGACTGAGAGAACAAACCCTAGGATATCTTTTTAGCTAATCAAGTCATCTTCCTCCTTTGTTATCTTCACATAGAAGATCATACATCTATTTTAACTCAGCGAAGAAGAAGAAGCAATCCTTAAAGCATTCTTCCCTAGCTTAAAACTATTTGCTTTCTCCAGGAAACGAATATTCTATATTAGCTTATTTTATTTATTTTTTTGGAACTTTTATAAGTTACAGAAACCTAGCCAAATAAGGAAAACCAAGGATCGTTTTTTTTTTCCTTTTTCTTTTGTTCGTTTGGAATTTTAAGCCTAACCAAATTAGGAAACCAACGATCCTATTAGAGCGAACTGCGCCGTGGGATGGTTAAATTGAATTTGGTCTCCTTCATTTTATCTTTTCCTATTTTTTTAAACCAATCATATGTTTCCAAGTTTCCTCACCAAAACGCTCGTTTCACAAAATTCAAAAAAGGCCTATTTTGGCTAATAGGAAGCGAGGGTTTCCTCACCGTTCAACGTGGAAGCTTTATTTGTCTAGGCCTTTAAGTCTTTAGATAATTTTGTTAGGGCAGTTCAGAATTTCTTCTTAAAGTTTAAGTTGCTTGGTGAAGTTAATATCACCTTTCTTACTCTTATTCCTAAGATTGAAAATCCTTCTTCATTTGCTGATTATAGACCAATTTCTTGATGCACTGGAATCTACAAATGTATAACTAAAATCATTGTTTTAAGAATGAATTTTGAAGGGTCTTGTGTTGTGTTCCCACAACAAGATTGGATCGAGACTTTGATGATAACATAGGAACCTCTTTGATTACACTGAACCACAGCCTAATCGATTGAAATCGACTCTTTTAATTATAATTTTCATTACCCGTTCATTACAGACCCCCTCAGCTTATAAAGCCATCTCTTCCTAACCTATCATCAACGGTCACCCAAGTCCAGAGCTAACATCCCAGCCCACCGTTATAACTAAAATTAACTGACTAATTACATAATTAAATTAATTAATTTAACCAATACTAAATACTGACAGAAGACATGGTAAGGGGCGCCCTCCTTTTAGCTAGGTACATGACATCTTGTTAGTGCCAATCAATGTGCTTTCATCTCTGGAAGGTTCATTCAAGACAATATTATGCTAGCTCATGAGATTGTGAGGAATTACCATAGGAAAATGATGGTCCTAGATGTTCTTTGAAGATTGATCTTATGAAATCTTATGACACTGTCAACTGGGAGGCTATCATTTTATGTTTGAAGAAGATGGGGTTTCCTCCTAATTTTATTTCCTGGATTTATATTTGTATCTATTCAGCTAAGTTTTCTGTCCTTGTCAATGGATCGCCTTATGGTTATTTTTTAGCTAGTGGGGGACTTAGACAGGGGTGTCGTCTTTCAACTTATTTGTTTGTCATTGTTATGGAGGTTCTGAGTATTTCTCTTAGAAATCAAGTAACCATTGGTGATTATGGTTTGCACCCTAGATGTAAGATAACAAAGCTAACTCACCTATGCTTTGCAGATGATGTTCTTGTGTTCTTTAAGGGTTTTATTGCTGCTACTACTTCCCTTAAAGTTGCTCTTACTTCTTTTTGCAAGGTTACTGGATTGGAAATTAATCCTCAGAAGACTGCTTTGTACTCTTCTTATGTTCCTTCTGGGGTGTTATCTGAGATCATTCTTTGTCTTAAGTACAATCCTGCTGATCTTCCAGTCAGGTATCTTGGTGTCCCGCTTTTGTCTACTAGATTATATCAACAAGATTTTCTTCCCCTTATTTCTAGATTTTCTAAAAGAGTAGAGTCTTGGAAGTCCAAAATACTTACTTATGATGGTAGGTTTCTTTTAATAAAGATTATTCTTAGTGGTATGATTTATTTCTGGATTTCTTGTTTTATCTTACCTAAAAGAGCAATAAAAGAGCTAAATTAACTCTATCTGTAAGAGGTTTTTATGCGATGGTGTTGAGATGGGGAAGAAATACCACCTTATTAGATGGGATATTGTTTACAGGCCTTATTCAGAAGGAGGTGTTGGAGTGAGGAATATTGAGGTCACAAACTCTGCATCCACCTTGAGACATTTGTGGGATATTGTGAGTGGAAAAGATACTATGTGAACTGACTGGGTTCATAAAAACATTATTAAGAATAGATATTTTTGGTCTCTAGTTGTCCCTCAAGATGCCTCTTGGTGTTGGAGAAGGATCATAGATAAGAGACTTAGCAAAAAACTTAGTAATGTCTATTATTGGAAATGGTGAAAATACTAAGTTTTTATCTAACCAATGGCATCCTAATGGTAGATTGACTGATTGGGTCAGTGAGGAGGTTATTGAGGATTCATGTGCTAACTATATGATTGCAAGGTTGTTGATTTTATTAATGAAAGAGGTTGGTATTTTCCTGACTCTATGAATGGATTTTTGATGAAGACTGTTGGGCAACTCAAGGAGGTGGAGTGTGATAGTAATATCTCTGATATTGTCATTTGGAAACCCAACTTCTATGTAGAGTATTCTATGAAGGGCACATATGTGGAGCTTGCTGGTAAAAAACTTGATATCCATTGGCAAAGTCTTGTTTGGTTCAGCTCTCATTTCAATAAACATTCTTTCATCACTTGACTTGGTCTTCATGATAGGCTAAAAACTAAAGATAAATGGATTAAATGAGGTCTTGCTCAAGTTAATTTTTGTGGCTTATGTGATGGTGGAGTTGAGTCTGATTTTTCTCTTGTCCTTTTTCTACTTCTATTTGGAAAGGCTTGCTGTTAAAAATGGGTTATATTAGGAATGTATGTGCTAACTGGATGGAGGAGATCATGGGATCAAAACCAATAGGAAAGGGTTGGGTTTTCGATTCTTACCCGTTTAAAGTTATTACTGGTTGAGAATCGACGATTAATTGCCGTTGAAGAAAAAAAAAGGAAAAGGAGGAAGAAGAGGCAATGGAGGAGAAGAAGAGAGGAAGAAGAATAGATGGGTTCTTTTTTTTTAGGTTTAGTTTTTGATTTAGTTAATTTAGGTTTGGTAATTATTTTGGTTACCAAAGGGTATTTTTGTATTTTTGATAATAAATTAGGTCCCCCTCCTTCATATATAGGATAATGAATCCATAGAACCCTCAAAATCAAATCCTTAGAGCCCCTACAAGGCCAAGCACTATGGTGCCCTATTTCCTTCCCTATCCGTCATATGTAGGGAAAAACCGAAAAATCCATCCACTATGATCTCCCATATCCCTTCCCTACTCAAAGTGGATCAGATCTGATCACGCTTGTAGGGAAGGGAAACGAGTTTCCGTGTAAAATTCTACTTTACGGATACTGAGTATCCGTGACTTTTTCCATGGAAACTGAGTATCCGTTTCTGGTTTTCCTAGTTTTACCCTAAAACTTTCATTTTTCACTCTTTTTTTTTACTAAAACTCTTTTTTTTTACTTATTATATATATCTCCTTCTTACCTATTATATCTCCTTTTTTTTACTCTAAATTATCTTTTTTACCTATATAAATATTACAACGTAAAAAGAAAAAAATTGGGAAAAAAAACGGATAATCATCCAGCTAAGTAAGATATTAGAATGTATCACTAAATCATACAATATTATAGCCCACCATTTTTGTGAAATGAATTAAACAATAATCTTTTATCTTCACCGGAGCGACTATGTTGGGCTCATCAATGGTCTTCAAATATCGCGTAGATATAAATTCATATGTGAGCTCTAAAGTTTTTTATGAACATTTTACCTCGAAAATCTTAACAACATTACACGTACTCTTGTCCGCTTGAAAGATGGTAGCGTAGAATCGCAAACCCGTAAAATTTTGTTCTGAACCATTTTGCATAGATATTCTATATTTTGTTGTGAAAAGAGGTAACAATCAATCGACAATTCGATTATCTGCAATTTGAGTTCCAGCAGAAGACTTTCATAGCCGTTTGGTGTCTTTAAAGTTTGTCCATATGTGATGCTAGTCAATAACCCAACTACATCTATGAATAACATCAAAAGATCAATTTGGTAAAAGTGAGGGGAAAGTATTATGTACTAAACAGATCCACTATATTAGTTGCAGCGACCACAACCTTGAATCCCGCTGAACCAATTAAAAAATATTTTTCTTAGAATATTACATGCACTTCAAATACAAAATTATCAGAAACCTTTTCTTTTGGAAAACTTTAGTGGGAGTATTTATATTAGAATGAAGAATAAGAACAACGTCGGCGGATATTAAACCAAAAGCCTCAAAAAACTTGTATACATGTATCAAAAACCCGACACTTCTCATTTCCTAATGTAGAAACTATGTAAGTAAACTATATAAAAAGCATGTGTTATAATTGAAAAGGTTAATATTACTCCATATATTATCAAGTGATGATTATGGATGACCAATTAGTTGATGTTTTGATGTTATTATCTCCATGGTAGCCATGTTTGAAACTGAAAATCGCTTCGGTTTCTTATTCAACTGATTTTGTGACCACAATATCCATGTTTTATTAGAACTCTAATAATTGTTTATCACAACTAATGCCTTATTTTCAAGGTTAAATGAACTAAACCTTGTACTTATGTGTAGAGATTTCACTATTCGTTGATTCATGTATTGAAAATAAGTAGTGCACCAAAAGCCCATTATAGACGTAAAAGTTGGTGAAACATTCCAATTTTTAGGTTCAATTGATAACATTATATATGGTATAATCACTGAGCTACTGATTACACAACTTTCGTTTGTATTTCTTCTACTTCAATAATGAGGTAAAAAAAAAAAATTAAGACCGTTGGACATGTTTCTAACTATCAATCACAGACCTCACTTAGAAAAGTTTATGTGGACTATAGCTTTGTCCAGCCGTAAAGACACACGTTTGATAATAAGTAGTATTGTGTGTGTGTATCTGTATGTCAATTTTGACTCGTGTCATTCATTTTCATTTCTTGTTACTATGTAAATTGACAATCGTTCTAGTTCCACCACCATTAATTAAAATTATCGTCTTTGAATCAAAATAAAATATTTTTTTCTCTCTTAACCTTGTAGCCTCATCCACCGCCGACCAACATCCACCACCATTACCTCCACGGTTGCACCACCACAATTACTAATTTCTATTATTATATTTAATTAACTTATATTTGGACAACTTATAATAACATTAAGATAAATTGATAAAAAGAAAAGTTATTAGCATGAGATATTTATTTAGATAATTAATAATATTATGACAAATTAGAAAAATATAGATCATGAGAAAATTAATGAGACATTAATAATATAATAAGCAAATTAAGACCGTTGGATGTATTTCTAATTTTCAACCAAAGACATCACTCTTTTAGAAACCTACAACCTTAAATTTATATATTGTAAGAATAAATCTGGATCATTTTTTATCTTTCCTTGCCTAAGTTGTCCAAGCTTTGTTTTATATTCTAGATTTTTATTTGGGAAGACTAGTCATATGCATATTATGCTCGCTTGTGATTCTTCTTTAGTAAATTTGTGTAGCATGTTAGTGATTACTGGAATGTTATATGTTTCCACCTAGCACCCCTTTGGGATGATGTGCTCACTCGTTTTCATTTCAGTCTTTTCAGTGATCGAAGAGATGGTGCGCGTGAAGATATTTGTTCTCGTAGCTTAAAGTTTTAACTAATCGAAGATGTCTGTTTATCGATTATATTTGTATTGTTTGTTAATTTTTAAAACAAAACATTATTGTATTCATATCATTCGAGAGATTTTCTTTTATGTAATATCAGAGTGCATGGGATAGTTTTGGGTTAAGTTTTATAGTAGATTTCTTAATTGAATGTTTTAAGTTAATGTTTTAGATCCTTAGTTTCTTGTTAGGTAGTTGATCTCTTGGATTAGTAAGCTGCTAGCTTTGGGGGCGCTACACATGTGCTACTGGTTTAGGGTTTTACAGAAGGGGGTAAGTTCACAACAAAGGTTTATAGAATTTATAACTGAGCTCTGCGCTTTTATGAACTCTAAGTTCGCAACGAGATATTGTGAAATTACCATGTTATTTCTAACACCTGAGCTCTGTGCGTTTATGAATAGACTCTATGTTGGGTTCCTCAACTCCTACAACCAAGATGCTTCCATCCACTTAGATTGGTTAGTGTTATCCTTAATTGGCACAAATTTCTAGGCTCTGGAGTGTAATAATGCAACTTAAAAGTTTCTCCCATACACCCAAATTTAAATCTAACATTGTCCTCAATGTTCTAAAGATGAAATTAAAAGCATGAACAAGGACAAACTGTTACCACTTGAAGAAAAAGGAATAAGGAAAGATATTATCGTGTTGCATGAGCATGGATTACCTCCCAAGAATAAGGAAAGATATTACCATTGGAGAAGCTCTTAAACGATGAACACAATCCTATGCAATTCTAAAATCTTTTAAGGTCGGTAAAACCCAAATGCACCTCATTGTTTCTTTCCTTACATGAAAGTTTTCGGTCTTTAGTCGATCCTGACAATAAATGACGTTTTACAACCCAGGAGATGAGAGATAAGGAAAAATATTATCATTGGAGAAGCTCTTAAACGATGAACACAAGCCTATGCAATTTTAAAATCTTTTAAGGCCCACATGAACCTCATTATTCCTTTCCTTATTACATGAAAGGTTTCAGTCTTTAATCGATCCTGACAATAAATGACGTACCACCCAGGAGATGAGAGATATTAGTTAAGAAAATAAATATCATTTTCGTTCTTGTTTCCTTCTCTAGGGTATATATTAAAAACAAAAACTTCATATTTATATGAACCTAAAACAAAGCCAATATGAAACTTTAAGTAAACATGTAACATTTCTCTGAACTCTCCAAGGAAAATCTATATATCCAAAAAATAACACTTGAAATATCCAAAAATGTTTGAACGCAAGGAAATTGCAAACTTAAATGTTATTCATATGGCATTGATGTCTCAGGGACACGAACCACCAGGTCCCCCAAACGCCGTCGTTATCTCATAGTGCCCTCCTATATTACCAGCAAACAAAATGTTGTAGCAATCAAGCGTCGTATCATGCTTGGTTGGTGCTCCATGGGGGTTTAGGTTAACTTCATTTTACTCATATATGCTGTCTTCAAATAATCTTGAAGTTGAGGTAAATATCCATTTCCCATTGGTGGAGCTGGCGTTTGAGCTTTTGCCCCTGCTACCCCTCCGTATCGTATAATTAAAGCGTTGTTTGCTAAATGTGTGAAGATATTTTTTGGCCAATATCCTATAGTCATGTCAGTGATCAACCACCAGTTACCAGTTTGCGGATCCTATCAATATATTCATGACGAGACAATCTAAGAAATGTCTTCATGCAGGTTATAAGTAAGGACCTATATAAACATTGTGCCATTAAGTTTTTACTAACTTTTTATGTACTAAACTTCTTAAAAGTAAGTGTCACACTTACCCGGTATACTTTCACAGGAAGTGACCACAAAGCATGTTAAAGCAACATGTTTTTTTCTGATTGTCAGCCTGTCAAAAAATTATTTACTATGTAAGAATTCAGGATTTAATTAGTATGTAAGAATTCGGGATTCGATCTCAAGCCATTAGCATCATCGTATTAGTTAACATTCGCATCATCATATATAAAATTTGAGTATTAATTTCTAAAAGAAGACCATGTATGTTAAATTAGTAGAGAGATATATACCAAAAGAACCGAAGGTATGCTGCATACTGAAAAAGTGGGGGTACAACAACCTCACCCAATATTTCTCTTAGCAATCTGTATAGACTAACTCCAATATACTTTTAAGAGAATCAACTAAACAGTCAGACTCAATCTTAATAAAAAGTATATCAAAGAGTTATATCTTAATTTCTCGATTCAATCCTTACTCAAACAAATAGAAATCTGCGAGCATGATTGAATACAAGAGAAGTACCTTGAACGGTACCAAAGACCAATGTTCAAGGATCAATCAATTTCAATCAACAACCAAAGGTTGGATTTACCAATTGATCGATACAACGCACAACTTGTGATATTTCAATTATATAACAAAATATAATGCGGAAAAGAAATAACACAAACACCATAAGTTTTGTTAACGAGGAAACCGCAAATGCAGAAACCTCGGGACCTAGTCCAGATTGAACACATACTGTATTAAGCCACTACAGACACTAGCCTACTACAATCTAACTTCGGTCTGGACTATAGTTGAACCCATATCAATCTCACACTGATCCAAGGTACAGTTGCGCTCCTTACGTCTCTGATCCCAGCAGGATACTACGCACTTGATTCCCTTAGATGATCTCACCCACAACTAAGAGTTGTTACGACCCAAAGTCGAACACTTTAATAAACAAATCTTTCTCACACAGAAAAGTCTATCGGAATAGATAAATCTGTGTCCCACAGAAATACCTACGAGTTTTGTTCCGTCTTTTGATAAATCAAGGTGAACAGGAACCAATCGATAACCCGGACTTATATTCCCGAAGAACAGCCTAGAATTATCAATCACGTCACAATAATCTTAATCGACTAGCGAAACAAGATATTGCGGAATCACAAACGATGAGACGAAGATGCTTGTGAATTCTTTTCTATCTTGCCTATCGGAGAAATTAATCTCAAGCCAATCTTACGATTGTACTCAAATACGCTAGAAACAGCAAGATCAGATCATACAACTACAGAGAAAATAGTTGGGTATGGCTTCACAATCCCAATAAAGTCTTCAAGTCGTTAACCTACAGGGTCTTGATAGAAACCTAAGGTTAAAGGAGAATCGACTCTAGCTTATACAACTAGTATCACACAGGAGGTGTGGGGATTAAGTTTCCCAATTGCTAGAGTTCTCCTTTATATAGTCTCCAAATCAGGGTTTGCAATCTAAGTTACCTTGGTAACAAAGCATTCAATATTCATCGTTAGATGAAATCCTGATTAGATTCAAGCTAATATCTTTCAACCGTTAGATCGAACTTAGATTATCATACAAAAATGAAACGCACGTTCATTTAGGTTTGTGTAACCGTACCTAAACGTGTACACCTAGTTGGTTCAACAGTAGTTAACCAATGGTTAGCCATATGAGCACTTTCATATCAACCTTATTCTTCTTCACCATAACTAGTTCAAGTGACTCAAATGAACTAGTTAGAGAGTTGTTCAATTGCTTAGATCTCAAAGAAGTATACAAGACACAATCGAAGCAAAAACGATTTTGATTCACTCGAATCAATTCATGAACATTATAGCCACGGTTTGTAATTATGCATTCCTTAATTTATAAATGTCTTAGTTCACGAATAAACCGTTTTTAGAATATAACTCACTTAAGTACGTATACGGGTTCGCATACTTAAGTACCCGGACTGAGCTTGTTTTCAGTTCACAAAATCCAACAGAAATTCACGGGATGTGAACTTCCGACAGTACGCGTACAGGTACGCGGACTTAGCTCCGGTTATCCTTAACAGCAAAGTACGCATACTTTGGTTCAAGGATTTTGGACTTACACAAGTATGAGTTCACATACAATGCTTATATCCATTCAAGGTTATATATTCTAAACTCTCATTTCAATCATTGAAACATTCTTAGAGGATGTTATTTATAGCGGTTATTCACACACTACTTTTCATCAAAGCGATTTTCAAGATATTGAAACAATTAACATGACTTTCGTCACGAGTAAAGATGAACTTGGACAAAGCGAAAGCACACCAACACATATTTTGATAAAAAGATAAGCGAGATAAACTCGGCTCGAAATAGCAAATGTGTATGATCGAAGTCTATATAGAAATATGACTTTTGTCTCAAGATAGGAGATAGAGTAGATAGACTTTTGAGTGATAGATAGGTTCAAGTCTCCACATACCTTTTTGTCGATGAAGTTCCACCAGTTTCTTGAGTAGTTCTTCGTCTTTGTATGATGAACGATGTGGAGTCTAGAGCTCAACTACACTATCAATCCTAGTCCGAGACTTAGCTATAAGTAGACTAGAAATAAAGACTTATAGTTTTGGAAACTAAACTTGACAAACAAGCTAGAGATAGCAACGCTTGCGAGTTCGACCGAGCAGTGCTATAACAATCTCCCCGTTTGTCAATTTTAGTGACAAAACTATCAATACATATGGAATACAAAATAAATAAACTTTGCAGCTTCTCATCCACATGCATTATCTCCTTGGTTCTTCAACATTACTCGAAATCTTCGTCACTTTCAAGTACTGCAATGATTCCAAAGATATTCAAATCAACATCACCGTTGTTGAAGATCCGTAGCCATAACAATGAGAAAACAGTAGCTCTCAATCATTGTTACACAGTGTCATACTATTATTACACAGCATCAAAGTTCAATTATATCACAACTTCGACAACAATACTATGGTGATATGTATCACTCCCTCTTAGTCAATACTCCATCTCAAATGGAAACCACTCCCCTTACATAATGATCCGAAAACCATATGTATTTGTAGTGTGAACTACACATTAATTCTCCCCCTTTTTGTCAATAAAATTGGCAAAGGTACGAAAACTAGTGGGATCCTAATGAAATTTCCATAGATACATTTCATGACCAAAAGAAAGTACATACCAACTTTTTAGATGCAATCATATAGCCGAAACTAAATGCATTCATCAAGGAGTTTAGAAAGATACAAGATAACCCCTATAATATTCCACAACCGCACTCCCCACAAAGATTTTGCAATTAAGTATAAGTTCAATTAAGAATTCTCCCCCATAAAATGTCAGTCCCGAAAGAACAACAAGAGTGACCTTACTTTCACAAAAAAAGAAGGATTTATTTAGACATTAACAAATCACATAAGAATATGAATTTGTATCCAAAAACTCAATTAAATTAACCACAAGAAAACCCATGATTAATTTAATCGAAAATGCTCACATAAGAGAACTTACGGAGCCGCACAGTATTTAACATAAGAATATGGATCAGGGAAGATCAATACTGCAGAATAAACAAAGATTCATTTTATTTCTCATCACCATTTGCACAATTACATATAATAGACTTAATCTTTGTAAACAAAAGCTCATCCTATCTTCCATCAATATTTGCATAATGGCATAATAGGCTTATCTTTTGTTTGTCAAAAGTTCATTCAATCTTTTATCAATACTTGCATACCGACATATGAAAGACTTAACTTTTGATCATGTATGGGACAATCACAGTTCACGGACGCAAATGCACATATCCCATAACAAATTGCAATATATAAAACCATAAAGATTAATACTGCAAAATCATCTTCCAAATCAACTTTGAAAGGGTCCATCATAAAAGGTATCACTGATGTCCTTGATTCTTTTGACCGTAGAGACCCCATGTTCATGAGTGAGAACATTAAATTTTCGATCAACAATGCGGGAAAGATGCCTAGCTTTTACACATCCCATGATAAGCTTCGTTTGATTCCTGATCAAGGTGTTTTGATTATCAAGGATTTTAGTCTGACCATCAATAAGCTGATTTATTTGCAATTGAAGATTTGCAAACTCGACCCTAGAGTCATTCTGAAAAAGAATTAAATCCTTGACCGATTCTCCAACCTAGGAGTTGTACTCTTTCCTTTCCAACATCCTTTTCAAGGCAATTTCTTGAACAGAATGGTATCCTTTAGAGTCTTCTTCCATATCAAGATTCACAACTTCTTGAGGTCTTGAGGAATTTTCCATACCCCTTTTTTTTATTAGGGAAGGTAAAAAAATATAAGATATATATATATATATATATATATATATGTTTTCAAGAAAGAGAGTGACATCCTTGTTGTGGAAACCTTAAACTCCCAAGAGAGACATGGAAGTTCGTGGACTGGTAGAAAATAACAAAACAGAAGAGATTCAAAAAGAATAAAATACCTCTGTTTTCATATATCCCACATCATCATGATTCAATAATTAACAATAATTAGAGCATAAAAGTGAGATACATAGCAACAAGGAGTCAAGTGACTCTACTTTCACATCAAAAGAAAACAGCATAGTCAAACATAATACAAATGGAAAACTACAGTAGACTTGAGTATCTCCCAAAAGTCATTCTTGCATCTCTCAAGTTAGATACAAGAATAAGAATGCCTACAATTAGGCAATCAAGTGAGAAGTAATCCCACTATGAGTATTGAGAGATGAGTTGTAAATTCCATCTGAAGGTTTGAACCTGGTATTTCTTTCCTTCCTTCGGTTATTTTTTATTCCATAAGAATTCAACATAACCTTGTCAGGTGATCCATCAGAAATATTTTTCTGAGGATTAAGTCTAGGTCCTCTAGAAATTGGTTCCAAAGGGTTAGAAGAGACATGTTGATGTGAATTTTAGTTGTAGAAAAAATAGTGGTAATAGGATTCGATTCTCGAACTTGTGAAGGATAACTTTAGACTTAACTTTTAAAACTAAAATATAAAAAATCACTGGTATTTAAAACAAACACTGACAAAGTTGATATCAATATTAACTGAACACTGAGGCTAAGATTCCACTATTTTTCCAAGTTCAAAGTGATTCTAACTAGTATTTATATTTATTCAATTTTTGCGTTTAATTTGATTCTAAGCTATTGCAACATGTAGATTTTCAAAATAACAAGTGTAAATCCAAAGTATAAAGCATCAAGAACCTATGGCTAAGCATGCTCTATCAAAAGAAATAACAATTGCTTAACAAAAATCATTCAAACAATTATAAATCAAGGCAAATAATCATAAAAATAATTGAAATAAAATAAAAAAAATAGATTTTACCACTTTTTATTGGAAAAAGAGCTTCCTCTATCGCCTCAGCAATGGGGTTTCGCTCCTCATATTAATCATAATCTCAAAATACATGTTTATGGCTCAAAAGTTGATTAAAAAGGGAGAAAGGTGTTAAAGCAGCGGATTCTGTAGTTGCTGAAGGTCTAAAACAGAAGTCGGAATTGTTGTTGAAGAGCTTCGGTGACTGCAGGAAGATGCGACCGTACCTCGTTGTCACTGAAAATAAGTCTGCCTCTGCAACTGACTCTGAGGGTCTTATGTTCTTCGTGTTCTTCGCAGCAGCAGCAGCAGAAAAGTTTCTGTATCGACTCCAGTTGATTTTTTTATGCTTCTCTAAGGCTCTAAACTTCTCCAAACTCTCCCAAATTGTTCGTATCCCTAAATATGACTCGAATCAACCTATATATAGCCACCAGACACAAAATTTCTCGAGTTAATCCACAAATATTCTCTGTTTTCGTTTAGCAAAAGTCTCGGCCTTTCTTCTTTTCTTTTACGCGTTTTAGATGTTTCCAACCTTCCCAAATCTTCTGAAAAGAATCCTATAAGACATATCTTCCCTTAACTACGCGTAACTTCCAACTATATCAGAAAAAATCCCTGTTTTGTCGAGATGAACGATATCCCTCCCTGTTTACTGAAGTCACGTGTAAAACTCCTCTTTTATCGATTCAATTAGTGTTACCAACGCTGTTTTATCGTACAAGATTTATGCCAGCTAAAATCCAAGACAAACTCCTCAAAAATCTCATCCAAAAATCGATCCAGAGAATCACGCAGGTGATGAGAATTTTCCCGCCTTTTTCGTTTTCAAAATGAAGGGGGTGACCCCCCTTATCCGGACCAGGGGTGCGAATAGCAAGTGGTCACCCCTTAGTAATTTGGGTGCCCCTTAGTAATTTTCTCCCATGAGTGCAAAAACCACTTTTTGAGCCAAATTCGCCGCAAAAGCCCATTTTTCCAAAAACACCTACAAGAGATAAAATACCAAAATTAGTACAAAAATGGGTACTAACACTATACATAAAAGAGATGAAAATAGACACATAAATGCGTCTATCACATGTCTCCACCATCTAGACTTGTATTTTCAAGACTTATTCTCATAAATACTGGGAATGTGTATTTTTGTGGTGTAAGAATTTTCACCATTCGGAGGACACACAATTCCTATGGGGATTTCGAGATGAGTGGCCATTGAAATCCATTTTATGAGAATCCTGTTTTTATGCAGGAATGAAATCCATTATAGTGGTCATTAGAGTGTTTACTCTGTTGACAGTGAAAAGAAGTAGATTTTGAAGATCAGAAATCTGTTTCTTTCTAGCAAAACAATGATGAACATAGTGATTCTTTTTCCCACAGAAGGAACAGGTTCATGGAAGAGAAACATTAACTGGAATCTGTTTTAACTTCATAGCCTTATTAGAATATTGCAAGTTATGTAAACACTTCTTAGCAGAAACTTGTTTTTGAGAACATCTCTTCATGTACTGTAATTCTGTCTGAGAATTATTCATCAAGACAGAAGAATTTCTCATTAAAAAAGAGTTTTCCTTTTTCAAGGACTTGCACTGTTCTTGAGCTAGAATAAGGGATGCACCCAGTTTCTCTTTTTCAACACGAAGTCTGTTTAGATCAGATAAATGTGTCTCGATCAAACGTTTTTCTCTAATTGAGTCTTCTTTAACAATATTCTCAAGAACACTAATCTTTTCACGCTGTAGAGTAGTTTTTTTAATTAGTTTTTCGATATTGTTTGAGAAGGACTCATTGATGCTATAGAGTTCCCGTTCTCGACCAAGAGACTTTTCAAATTCATCAATGAGCTGAGCATGATTATGAAAATCAATAGCTACAATAGATTTTGTTGAGATTCTGGTGAGATCCATTTCAGCATTTGACAGAGTGTCAAATGTCTCATTTGAGGGAATGTTATCAAAATTTGATAAAACTTCCTTTTTACCTCGGGATCCGGAAGAATCATCTAAGTAGTTATCCTTTGAGGCGATCTCAAGACATTTGACATAATTAAAAGCTTTGGAAGATATTTTGGTGTGCGTAACAGCAAGAGATAATCTTCCGTCCATAGAGTCAGATTGCTACAAACACAGACTTGTAAGGTCTTAAACGTGTTTTCCTTTCTCTGATACCAATTGAAAAAGTGGGAGTACAACAACCTCACCAAATATTTCGCTTAGCAATTTGTATGGACTAACTCCAATATACTTTTAAGAGAATCAACTAGACAGTAAGACTCAATCTTAATAAAAAGTATATCAAAAAGTTACATCTCAATTTATCGATTCAATCCTTACTCAAACAAATAGAAATTTGCGAGCCTGATTGAATCCAAGAGAAATACCTTGAACGGTACCAAAGACCAATGTTCAAGGATCAATCAATTTCAATCAACAACCAAAGGTTGGATTTACCAATTGATGGATACAATGCACAACCTGTGATATTTCAATTATATAACAAAATATAATGCGGAAAAGAAATAACACAGACACAATAAGTTTTGTAAACGAGGAAACCGCAAATGCAGAAAACCCTCGGGACCTAGTCCAGATTGAACACACACTGTATTAATCCGCTACAGACACTAGCCTACTACAAATTAACTTCGGTCTGGACTGTAGTAGAACCCCAATCAATCTCACACTGATCCAAGGTACAGTTGCGCTCCTTACGTCTCTGATACCAGCAGGTTACTACGTACTTGATTCCCTTAGCTGATCTCACCGACAACTAAGAGTTGCTACGACCCGAAGACTTTAATAAACAAATCTGTCTCACACAGAAAAGTCAATAGGAATACATAAATCTGTCTCCCACAGAAATACTTATGAGTTTTGTTCCGTCTTTTGATAAATCAAGGTGAACAGGAACCAATTGATAACCCGGACTTATATTCCTGAAGAACAGCCTAGAATTATCAATCACCTCACAATAATCTTAATCGACTAGCGAAACAAGATATTGCGGAATCACAAATGATAAGACGAAGATGTTTGTGACTTCTTTTCTATCTTTCCTATCGGAGAAATTAATCTCGAGGCAATCTTACGATTGTACTCAAATACGATAGAAACAGCAAGATAAGATCACGTCACTACAGAGAAAATAGTTGGGTCTGGCTTAACAATCCCAATGAAGTCTTCAAGTCGTTAACCTACAGGGTATCGATAGAAACCTAAGGTTAAAGGAGAACCGACTCTAGCTTATACAACTAGTATTATACAAGAGGTGTGCGGATTAGGTTTCCCAGTTGCTAGAGTTCTCCTTTATATAGTCTCCAAATCAGGGTTTGCAATCAAAGTTACGTTAGTAACAAAGCATTCAATATTCACCGTTAGATGAAAACATGATTAGATTAAAGCTAATATCTTTCAACCGTTAAATCAAACTTAGCTTGTCATACACAAATGAAATGCACGTTCATTTAGGTTTGTGTAACCGTACCTAAACGTGTACACCTAGTTGGTTCAACAGTAGTTAACCAATGGTTAGCCATATGAGCACTTTCATATCAACCTTATTCATCTTAACCGTAACTAGTTCAAGTGACTCAAATGAACTAGTTAGAGAGTTGTTCAATTGCTTAGATCTCATAGAAGTATACAAGACACAATCAAAGATAAAACAATTTTGATTCACTGGAATCGATTCATGAACATTATGGCCACGGTTTGCAATTATGCATTCCTTAATTTATAAATTTCTTAGTTCACGAACAAACCGTTTTTAGAAAATAACCCACTTAAGTACGCATACTTAAGTACCCGAACTGGGCTTGTTTTGATTTCACAAACTCCAGCAAAAATTCACGGGATGTGAACTTCAGACAGTACGCGTGCAGGTACGTGGACTTAGCTCCGGTTATCCTCAACAGCAAAGTACGCATACTTTGGTTCAAGGATTTTGGAGTTACACAAGTATGAGTTCACATACAATGTTTATATCCATTCAAGATTATATATTCTAAACTCTCATTTCAATCATTGAAACATTCTTAGAGGATGTTATATATAGCGGTTATTCACACACTATTTTTCATTAAAGCGATTTTCAAGAGATTGAAACAATTAACATGAATTTAGTCACGAGTAAAGATTAACTTGGCCAAAGCGAAAGCTTAACAACACATATTTCGAGAAAAAGATAAGCGAGATAAACTCGGCTCGAAATAGCAAATGTGTATGATCGAAGTCTATATAGCAATACGACTTTAGTCTCAAGATATGAGATATAGTAGATAGACTTTTGAGTGATAGATAAGTTCAAGTCTTCAAATACCTTTTTGTCGATGAAGTTCCACCAGTTCCTTGAGTAGTTCTCCGTCTTTGTATGATGAACGTTGTGGAGTCTTGAGCTCAACTACACTTTTTATTCTAGTCCGAGACTTAGCTATAAGTAGACTAGAAATCAAGACTTATAGTTTTGGCAACTAAACTTGACAAACAAGCTTGAGATAGCAACGCTTACCGTCCAATAACCAAATAGTCGGGTGCGGCTATCACCGAAGAGTGCAGGATATACCTGAACGTAAACAAAAAGTGTATGTTGATAAAAGATAATTTAAATAATGAAAGTATAGTAAATAGATGGCTTACCATCCAGCCAAATTCAATGCTATTTGTTTCTTCATCCGAACCATTTTTTATCCAAATTTATGCAGTGCTAAACTGGTTGTTATCTAGTTCAAGCTCATGTGCACTTATATATGCTGTAGCTCCAAAAAATGTTTTTGTTTCACTAAATTCTACAATGGAGACAACCTGCAAACACAAAAAATCCAGCATTATCTTACAAATGCATAAAAACTTTTGCTTAGTAGATCCATTTTAACAATCAATAACCAAACAATAATTAATCCCACAGGGATGACTCTTAGTTAAACAACTAAACTTAGTGGTGATTGTTTTTATTTATGGTCGATTCCCAACAACTCGGTCAGATGGTCTATGGTAAAAAAATACAAATGGATTTGTATTGAGTACGAAAATAGGTTTTGGATCATCGGTTGTTCAGCTTCATTGCGCTGGCTTTCACACGTGTTTTTATTCATTGAACGCATAAAATTCAACAAATCGAAGGGTACACCTACTCAGATGATTCTTGAGGTCGAAAATTTCTCGTGATACAAAAGATCATTTTTAAACCAGGATCCGACTCAAATAACCAATTCTGATTTCTGGTATATATTATTGGAATCCAGACGAGTTGACATCCCTAATTAGAATTATAGGATTTTTTGTTTTTTATGAGGGAATTTTCCAGGAAAGTGATTTAAAGGTCGGCTAGATAAAAAAAATGTGAGATGGAAAAGATAAATGTTTACAAAATATTTGAAAAAATCAAAACAAGAGTATACCCATGGATATATATCTTTTTATTTTTTAAAAAGATCCATGATATGTATTGGTAAAATCCATCAAATAAAAAGAGCAACTATGCATAAAAGGAATCAAGTACAACACTTACACGGTTGTTCATAGGAGAGAGAGTGTAAGCGTTTGGATGGTTTGGTGTGGTGTTGTGTAGAAGCTTTCGGGCATTAATTAAATATTTTTTTCTTGCGGATCGGTACCGTTCCTGGTGGACATATTTCATTCCATTATCTATATCTAAACTCCAAAAAATAGATGATGAGATGTTTTTATTAGTTGTTTCTTATGGAATTGAACTTGGAACCATTTGTACTTTATGATCTTTGAGCAATGGATGATCAAACACAGGTTGCTTATAAAAGTTGATGCAATCTACCATGTCTCCGAATTTGGTCCGAGGACATAGCAATGAAATATATTAGCAATTTTTATTTTTTTTAAGAACAACCAAAGTTGAAAGAGTAAATTAAGTTGAAAGCAAACGAGGGAAATTAACATAACACTTACCATAATAATTTTGATTGGTCTTTTGTTTAGAATTTTTAGTTATTTTTCCAGTTCCAAATCTTCTCTTACTCTTTTCAATATGCTTGATTTATCTCCATACACGGATTGTATTTCAGTGATAAAAATAAAAAAGATTAGGACCAAGAACACAATAAGATTAACATTTGAAAACTCCATTGCACAAGTAATCTTGTTTTTACAATACATGGAACCAAGATGAACCAATAAATAAATTATTTGTGATAGGAAGTTAATTAAGACTCATTATTTTAGGAAAATTGTCTTTAATATGGTGTAGAAAGATTCATACATCTGTCAATTAAAACTTATATTATTCTAAGAAAATAGTCTTTGATATGGTTAGACTATAGTCAATGCTGCATTTATTGTTGTATTTATAATGCGAGCATGCATTGTTAGAGCATTGCTCGGTTGAACGCACCAAGCGTTGGTATGTCAAGTTTGGTTGTCATATTTTAGGGAATTAAAACTCATTTAAAGAGTCGCTTGATTATATACTAGAGTCAACTTCATATAGGTTAGCTTGAAAATATTAGGATATGAGACTTACAAGTATTATATGAAGACTTAAAGAATGTGAAGAAATATGGAGCTACAACGACAACATCATCCTTCCTGTTGAGGTTAGTAATATTTGACTTGAACTGTTTCATTCCCTAACGTATCTTTCAAGTCGTGCATATTGAAAACATAAATGCGAAGCTGTGTATGATACTCTAGTTAGACATAATATTAAGGAATACAATACGAGGTTAATTGCTTAACCGTTAAACTTTGTATATAAGACATCGACATGATCATATGAATTCTATTGTGATTATGTATGGGTATGAGTGAAGATTTCATCCTAGGAAACAATGTTTTACATTCGTGTAAAGGAAGTAAGTTCATAAACTTGTTTTGTGAATCGAAAGGGAAATCGCTAGGCTTATTGGTATTGTTATTCATTGCAAATCTATTTTGAATTACCAATATGTGTGTTTAGTATAACCGCTCATAAACTTGTTTATGTATCTTGGTAAAACTATTCACAAGGCCTGACTTATGTATTGGTATGACTTTTACTAGTGAAACCGATCTTAAGTAATCACTCAAGATGGTATGATCGATGCCTTGTAAATAACAACTTTTATCTAGTCATTGGGGAACCGATCCTAGTAAGAGGTGCAAAAAATTTACAAGAGGGGAATCGATCCTTGTAGGAGGTGCAACACGTTTTTAGTAGATGGGGGAACCGATCCTACGAACATGTGCAACAAGTTTGTAATTTTGGGGGAACCGATCCTATGGACATGTGCAACCGAATACAGGTAGTTACCATAAGTTGTGGGGAACCGATCCTAGTACCTAGTCAACCGAATTTTGGTAATTAGCGTGACTATGCACAGTACTCACATGGAGGTAGAACCGAAACTTTTTTTGGTAGAACCGTGAAACCCATGATTGGTGATTTAATAGGATAATCAATCACATAGTTCTTGGAAGTCAGATGAACCAATTCTAAACTTGTTTGGAAGTGTGGCAAATCATTTCCAAGATTGTAAGTATGAAAAAGGACTTGCAAAGTAAAGATGTCGACATACTTTGAACATGTGCAGAAACTCTTATCAATAATTGTTCAAAGATATTCCTTAATAGCTAAAGGAGAATCCCAGGATCGAAATAAATTGAGAATCTTTTATTTAAGGTTTCTTAGTTTTTATATGCTATTTATTTTCCAGCAAATAAATGCATATCTTTAGAAAATAATAATTAGTAATGTGCATTTACTGATTATAGATTTTTCTATTGGATTTCGGTCAATATTTGGACAAAGCATTTCCAGGAATTATGGAAACCGAATTTGGAATATATTGCATATCTTGAGAATATTTTCGGTTTTGGAAATTCCTTGGTGTCGAAACTTCCCTATCTATAAATACTGAAGTTTGCATTTCGAGCAAACTAATCCTCATAGCCAGCAAAACTACCTAGTTATGTTGTTACTAGTGGAGCCACCTATTCGGAGAGGAAAGTAACCTAATTAGGCGAAATCTCTTATGGCCGCTCAGTTTAAAGACTTCTTTGGGATTGAGAAGCTCTATTAGTACCGTTGGTGGGAAACTAGATAATTGCGGTTTATTATTAGATTTCGATTGATTTGATTGACTAAAAGTTGTTGAACTTTGATTGCACCTAGTTTGTTTATGCTTGAGAATCTTCTCTTCTGATATAAGATTCACTCAAACTAGATCAAAGTTTCGACGGGGATCTTTAGACTGTTTGTAGATCTAAAGACGTCTTGTGATAATCCAACGTTAACAGACTCCGTTCTGTGTGTGATTAATCACAAGAGATTCAAGTTGATTGTGTGCATGTGCTGATTGAAGATTAAAAAAGATTTGAAGACAAGAACACTTTTTTGGTTCATAATCTTTGGTGTGCACAATACTTGTTTCACCTAACTATAATCGGTTTATCCTTGTGATAGATTGGATTGATTAGTTGAGTAGATCGGCATCAATACACTTCTTTGTTATTAATGGTATTGATTGCATAGTCTAACAATTACTTCGGTAGTTGTTGAGAGATTGATCTAAGGACCCGACAAAGGAGTTTATTAGTTAAATGGAAGATCCTTTGTCAAACTCATATCACGTTGTTTGAAAAGAGTTGTTACCGAACAGATTTGTTGTTCCTTTACTATTTGGAATACGAACCAAAGGAATTGATCCAAGTACGTGACTTATTACAAGTTGGAGGCGTAGGAATACTGAGGGAACTAGGTGAACTATAGGTTTAGTTGCTTGGTCTCAACTATACGAAGTTGGTTTGATTTTGTATAGCGGTTTAATTCTGAGAGTACTCAATTCTGGACTAGGTCCCGGGGGTTTTCTGCATTTGCGTTTTCCTCATTAACAAAATCTTATCGTGTCTTTTACTTTTCTATTTCCGCAATTATAATTGTTTTATTATAATTAGAAGTAAAATACACAATCGTTAATTCCTATTTTACTTGATAGAAAATCCCTTGAGTTTGGGTAAGTCAGAACCTATTATCAAGTAAACATACTTCGTTGTTGTATTGTCTCGATCTTGTATCCATAGACGTCACACGAAGTGTGAACCGATTAGTTGTATTGTCTCGACTCAGTCCATAGACAATCACTTTCGGAAAAGGACTTATATGTGGAAAAGTTTTATATTGAGGTATATTTGGGTACCCTCGTCTTTTCATGCATGATGCTTTACCATCTGGTGATTGACAGCAATTCACACTCTCTTCTCCTATTAAAAAAAACGAAGATTTTTAATATAAAATATCTATGTAATTTATATAAAAAAATAGAAATTTATGTAAAAATTGGCAGAAAAGAAGAGTTGTATACTTCTAAAATGCACTCTTGCATAGAAATATTGTGGAATAATAAACCTTTTGGTGGAAAATGTAAGTGTATCTAATTTGTGAGATGTAAATGTCCAAATATCGATGGAACCGACTATAGCATACTGACATGTATATATATTGGAATTATCATGGTGTGTCTTGATCATTTTTTTTTGTGAAAGCTTGGGGAACGGGAAAATGATTGTGTAATAATGTCGTTTTGTGTATGAAGAGATGGTATATTCATCTTCTTAAAGACGAAACGAGAATATAACACTAGACGGTGAAAACGCGGGAGTATAACAACCACACTCAATATTTCGTTCGACAATCTGTATGGACTAAACTCCAATATAATTCCGAGAATACCAACCTAAAAGCGAGACTCTATCAAGAAATATATCAAAGAGCTTTTTCTCAATACAATCAGTAAATCAACAAGATAGAAATCCGTGAGACTGATTGATATGAGAATGACTCGGATGGTACCAAAGACCAATGGCTGAGTGTCAATCAAGTTCTATCCAACAAACAAGGTTTGATTTAACAACTGTGATTGAACTATGCACAACCTGTGATATTTCAATTATATAAACAAATATAATGCGGAAAAATAATAACACAAACACCAGAAATTTTTTTAACGAGGAAAGCGCAAATGAAGAAAAAACCCGGGATGTAGTCCAGATTTAAACACCACACTGTATTAAGCCGCTACAGACTCTAGCCTACTACAAGTTAACTTCGGACTGGAATGTAGTTGAGCCCTAACCAAGTATCACACTGGTTAAGGTACTGTCGCATTCCTTACCCCTCTTGAATCCCGGCAGGACTCTGTGCACATGATTCCCTTAGCTGATCTCACCCACAACTAAGAGTTGCTACGACCCAAAGTCGAAGACTTGTAAATAAATCTGTCTCCCACAGATTTGTCTATTCTGGTTTTGTTTCTGTCTTTAGATAAATCAAGATGAACATGAAACTCAATTAATAATCCGGTCTTATACTCCCGAAAAGCATCCTAGAAATATTAGTCACCTCACAATAACCTAACTGATTAACAGAAGAAGCTACTGCGGAATCACAAGAGTCTAAGACGAAGAACTGTTGTGATTACTTTTTATATCTTACCTATGGAAATAAATCTTGAGTAAATCTTAGAGAAGATAAAACCCAATACGATAGAAAAAGTAAGATCAGAATACGCAACTACAGAGAAAATAGTTGGATCTGGCTTCACGAATCCCAAATGAAGTCTTCAAGTCATTAACCTAATAATGTTTTTGGAAAACCTAGGTTAACGGAGAACCGACTCTAGTTTGCAACTAGGACACACGAGAGTGTCGTGATTAGGTTTCCCAAATGCAATAGTTCTCCCTTATATAGTCTTTCAAATCAGGATTGCTTATAATCAAAGCTAAGATAACTTATTGATAACAAAGAAATTGATATTCACAGTTATATGAACTCCTAATTTAATATTCAAGCTAAGTCTGTTTAGAATCTAAGCAATTAGTCTTCAACGTTAGATGGTATTAGCTTGATACACACAAATGAAATATACCTATATTTAGATATGGATGAACCATACCTAAACATGCATAACCTGTTGGCTCTATAACAGTTTACCGAAGTTATCCACATAAACACTTATAATTTACCCACATTCATCTAACACTTCAGCTAGATCAAATATGATTATCAATCAATCATGATATATAATCAATTGAATTTAATTTTTTTTCAAGAGAGTTGTTCAAATGTTCATCATCTCATATAAATATATATGAACCATTTTAAACATAATCGGTTTGGTTTGTAATTGTACAAAGTACTTATACAAGAACCAATTCATGAACATAATGCCACAATTTTCAAAACAAGTTCGGATACCTTATTTCATTAAAGTTCCAGGGAATTTAGTTCTCAAACGGACCTGAGTTCATGAGTATGAAAAGTCATACTTACCGATTTTAAAAACTAACCAATGTGTTCGCAAATAGAGTACATGAACCACAGTTCCGGACTTTGTCTTGTCTAGCCGTTTGCAAACAGAGTACGCGAACAACAACTCCGGACCTTTTCATAGTTAAATCCGTTCGTAAACATAGTTCACAAACAAGAGTTCCATACCTGAACTAGAACTTCACAGTGCACATACAAGGTATACATACTGTGATATATCCATGCATTTGGTAGTCTTTCTAAAACTCTCATTTAATTATTGAAATATCCTTAGAAGATAACAATGGTAATCTTACACATACCACTAGCTTCAAGTAATTTTCAAGTGATTAATCGATCAATACGAAACTTCCCAATTTAACATCAAATGATTGTCTCACATAAATCATGTAAGATGTTAAAGGTAATTTTCACATGAGCATCTTGACTTAATATTTAGTATCCAACAAATAAATTATCTCCAACTAAAACCGTCAAGTAGATGATGAAGTTTAAGCTAAAGATAAAAACTTCCAACACGTATTTCGATAAATATATAAACGAGATAAACTCGGCTCAAAATTTCAATTTTGTATAATGTAAAAGTCTATATAGCTATACGAATTTGTCTCTTTAGAAGATAAAATAGAATAGACTTCTGAGTGATAGATAAGTTTTAGTCTCTACATACCTTTTGTTGATTAAGTTCCTCCAAGCTCTTCAGTAGATCTTCTTCTTCAATTGGTGAACGCCATGAATTCTAAAGCTCAACTACACACTTCTATCATAATCCGAGACTTAGCTATAAGTAGTCTGGAAATAAAGTATATAGTTTTGATCAACTAAACTTGACAAACAAGCTCGAGATAGCAATGCTTGCGAATTCAACCGAGCAGTGCTCTACCAATCTCCCCCTTTGTCAATTTCAGTGACAAAACTATCAATACATATGGATTACAAAATAAATAAACTTTGTAGCTTCTGATCCATATGTATCACTCTCCCTTAGTCAATACTTCCATCTTAGAATGGAATCCACTCCCCCTTACATAATGATCCGTAAACCATATGTATGTAGTCGAACTACTATATAATTCTCCCCCTTTTTGTCAATATAAATTGGCAAAGGTACGAAAACTACGGGATCATAATGAATTTTAAAAAGATAATTCATGACTAAAAGAAAACATATCAACTTTCTTTCAATGATTTCGCATAGCTGAAACTTAGTGTATTCATCAAGGAGTTTATTAAGATACAAGTTAACCCCTTCAAATTCCATAACCGCTCTCCCCACAAAGATATGACAATTAAGCACAAGTTCATTTAAGAACTCTCCCCCATTTGATATCATTCCCAAGAGAATAACATGAGCGACCTTATTTTTACCAGACTAGAAGGATTTCTTTGAACATTAACAAATCACATGGATTTGTATCCAGTAAACTCGAGTAAATTAACCGCAAGAAGATCTTATAGATTAATTTAGACGGAAATCACTCAAAATAAGAAAAATTACGGAGTAAATACAGTACTTTCACATAATAGTGGATCAGGGAAAAATCAGTACTGTGGAATTTTCTCAAAAAGTTCATTCTATCTTTATCAATATTTGCATAAAGACATAATAGACTTAACTTTTGAGCATATATGAGATAATAACACAGTTCACGAACGTAAACACATATATATGTCATAAGACATTTGCAATATATAAAACCAATAAGATTAAATACTGCAAGATCATTTTCCAAATAACTTAGAATTTAAATAAATAAATCTAAAAACATTGCAAGATGAAAAACGTTGGAAATAGCTATGCGTAATCACAATAATTGTTATACCAAACCCTAGTTATCCTTATTGATTCTCATAAGAAGTTTCCTAGACATTAAGATTCTTGAAAAACTCTTTATCGTCCCCGAACTCCTTATAGTCAACAGACATTGGAACATAAGGTTCATGAAGAAAGGAGTCAATTGACTCAATTCCAACAAACCTTCTTGACCATTGACGAACCAGGGCCTTTTGAATTTAAAGAGATCATAGGACAATAGCCTTTATTTGCTGAATCTACATCCTTGTTTGTTTTAACTCTTCAAGAACAACAGAAAACTTTTGAAGATTTGAGTTGTTAGCTCTTGGTTTCTTCATATTCTTCCATTTCTCTTCAAAGTTGTAGAGGAATGAGATTTCTATTTTTCCTTTATGATTGTCGGCTTTACAATCATATTGACATCTTTTCCATCAGAATAGATGATGCTTGGAATCTCCATAATCTTGAAATATGGGTTTGTGAAAGGAATCACATACAAAAAAAAAAAAAAACTCAACAAGCAACCTTTTGATGAAAAGAGTTTCAAAGAAGGAAAAAGACTACAGGGTTATGGAACCTATATACAGAGTAAGTAGGGTTTATTTGCAATCAAGACAGACAACCCTAAGAAGGGTAGAAATGACGATTTTAACCTTTTACTCAAATAGGGTGAAATCTTTTCAATACCATTACTGAAATATTCAAGATACAAACTAGAATAGTTTCTGACCCTGGAGCCCGATCGTGCACAATTCTTGTCTATTTTTCAGTATACGGGCACATGAGACAAGATGAACTTCCAAACACAGTTTGGCTATGTTGGGGTGAACAATAATTTTTTCACCATGAGGTTACTACACAGAATTATAACATCCCTCTTTATAGGTCGTTTAGACCTAGTTCTTTTTCTTTAGAGATCTAACTTTTTCCTTAGAAATCAACTTCTTAGGAGAGGACTTAAATTTATATACCTCAGATGGATTTGACTTCAGAACAAGTTTTAGCTTATTTGCTAATTGTTTGGCTCTCCGTTGTAGTTTGTTGACATACCTTACTTTATGTTTGTTCTTGAAACACTTAGAGAGTTCATGACCCTTAATAGTACAGTTGGACATGTCAATGTGGAGGATGGTTCAGATACCATGGCCGAACATGCCGCTAGACAAAGCGAAGTACTTGAAACATAAGAAGTAGAGTTTCCATTAGACAGAGAAATATCAATTTCATCCTCCAAAGCGGTCGATGATGTATCTCCATAAAAAATGTCAAGGCTGATATGAGTATTGCTATAATTATCAAAATCGATATTTTTACTAAAGAGAGCTACACTTGATTTCATCCTCTGTAGAATCATAGTGATCAAATGTTTCATCAAGAGTTGCAGAAAGACCTTTGTTGCCAATGTATTTTGTACGATTTGGACACTCATTAGCAAAATGACCAAAACCTTTACACTTGAAGTACTGTGGCATATCCCCATCATCAGTGTCAGAAATATCCCTGTTTCATGAGGAACATGATCATGAGGCTTAACTGATAATCTAGGTTTGTCTCTGGTAAAGCGTTTACTTCTCTTCGAAAGATGATCTTTAAACTGTCTTGTGATCAGAGAGACTGAGTTGTCAAGATTTTCATCTGATGATTCAATCTCAATAGGATCATTCACAGAGTTGCCAACATTTATACTTTTGTCAAGTAGTTTAGTGTTCTTTTATACTTTGAAAGCAATATCCTTTCCAGTTTTGGATACATGTTCATGATCAAAGATCTTTAACTTTCCAACTAGAGTATTCCTGGAAAGTGTTTCAAGGTTATTTCCCTCTATGATGGCATTTTGTTAGAATCGTATCTAGCTGGTAGGGACCTGAAAATTTTCATCACAATGTCCTTTTAAGGAATAGTCTTACCTAATGCAAATGATGCATTAACAATTTCAGACACTTTGCGATTAAACTCATAATATGAATCTTCATCATCCATATGAAGGTTTTCCCAATCATAATTTAGGTTTTGAATCCTAGCTTATTTCTCAGAAGTATTCCCTTCAAATACGGTTTCTAATATATCCCAATCATCTTTAAACTTAGTCACGTGGTCACATGGTGCTGAAGATCTGGGGTAATGGCATGGATGATATCATTTAATCCGTCATAATTTTGCTTTGCAACACTAATCTCGACATCTATAATCACAAATATCCTTAGCAACAATTACACCTTCTACTATAACTAATATAGGATCATAGCCATTTACAACACGAACCCATGATTGAAAATCACGCGCTTGTATAAAGGAACACATATCAGTTTTCCACCATAAGTAATACGAGCCATCAAAGACTGGCGGTACGTTTATAAAGATAACACTTTTGTCCATAGAGTCAGATTGCTACAAACACAAACTTAATGAGGTATTAGCGTGTTTTCCTGCTCTGATACCAATTGAAAATTCGGGGTATAACAACCACACCATTATTTCGTTCAGAAATCTGTATGGAATAAACTACAATATAATTCCGAGAGCACCAACTTAAAAGCGAGACTCAATCAAGAAATATATCAAAAAGCTTTATATCTTTCTCAATACAATCAGTAAATCAACAAGATAGAAATCTGTGAGACTGGTTGATATAAGAATGACTCGGATGGTACCAAAGACCAATGGTCGAGTGTCAATCAAGTTTTATCCAACAAACAAGGTCAGATTTATCTACTGTGATTGAACAACGCACAACCTGTGATATTTCAATTATATAAACAATATAATGCATAAAAGAAATAACACAGACACCAGAAATTTTGTTAATTAGGAAACCGTAAATGTAGAAAAACCCAGGGTTTTAGTTCATATTTGAACACCACACTGTATTAAGCCGCTACAGACTCTAGCCTATTACAAATTAACTTCGGACTGGAATGTAGTTGATCCCTAACCAAGTCTCACACCAATTAAGGTACAGTCGCGTTCCTTACGCCTCTTGAATCCCAACATGACTCTGCGCACGTGATTTCCTTAGCTGATCTCACCCACTGTTAGAGCATAGCTCGGTTGAACTCACCAAGCGTTGGTATGTCAAGTTAATTTGGTTGTCATATTTTAGTATCAAAACTCATCTAGAGTCGCTTGAGTAAATGCTAGAGTCAACTTCGTTTAGGTTAGACTAGAAAGTCTAGGAATGTTGAGACATGCAAGTATTACTCTGAAGACCTGAAGAATGTGAAGAAGTAATGAAACTACAACGATGACATCATCCTTCTACTTGAGGTTAGTATTGACTTGAACTGTTTCATTCCTAACATATCTTTCAAGTCGTGCTATATTGAAAACATAACTGTGAAGCTGTATATAGTGTACATATTGTATATTACTCTAGTGATGTGACGTGATCATAGTATTAAGGAATTAGACTATGAAGTATAACGCTTATCTTTTGAACTTCGTAGATATGACATCAATATAATCTTGTATATATTGTTATGATTATGTGAATGGGTTATGGTGAATATTTCATCCTAGGAAACAATGTTTTATATTTGTTTAAAGGAAGAACATTCATGAACTTGTTTCGTGAATCGAAAGGGAAATCAATAGGATTATTGGTCTGGCTATTCATTGAAAATCTTAGGATGACCAATTCATACAAAAAATGAGCACAATCCGAAACGTATAACACCACCATCTACCACTTTTAAAATCAACCGTTTAAAATTAATGGTCGAAATTAGAATCGTTAGATGGCGAGGTTTGTTATCTCGAATTGTGCTCAATTCTTTTTAGGAATCTAGAGTTTAATAAGAGGAACGTATCACCAAAATATTATCTTTAAATTCATTGTCTTTTGGATTCTAATTTTTTTTTGATGGAAATCTTATAAAATAATGTCCATATAAAATTATCCATTGATCATCCCTCATACATATATATAAATATAAATAAATATATATTATTAGGAATTAAAACATTATGGCGGGACAACGTTTGATCCCGAGAATGCTTGACACCCGCATAATCCTCCCCTATTTCTTTCCCTCATTAGGTGGTTTTCATCTGGAACACCAATCCCACATACCGGAAGATGCAAGGGGTCAATTATTAAAAGTGGACCACTACAATTTTAACATTTATTGGGGGAATGTTTGAGGGCAAAATATGGACGACACCAGGCATTTTCCAGTTAAAATGAGGTCGTCAATCTTAATTTAGAGAGGCCGTCAACCTTAATTTAAGAAGAAACAAAAATCGTAATAAAAGAGGTTAGAATTGAACAAAAATAGAATTGAACAAAAAAAAAAAGTTGACTCACAAATTCTTAAAAAAGGAAACTAAGCAAAGTTCTGGTTATATGAAGAAAAAAAATATAACTCTTCACATAACAAAGATTAATTATTCCATTACAAGAAATTACAAACTCAGGGGCATTAATGTTCTAGGGACACATGCCACCAGGTCCCCCAAATGCCATCGTTATCTCCCAGTCTCCTCCTATATTACCAGCGAATAAAATATTATAGCAATCCAATGTCGCATCTTTCTTGGTTTGTATCCCATACGGGTTTAGGTTAACAGATTGTCCTTTTTCATTAACATACTTCATTTCCGCCATAAAGGCCGTCTTATTATAGTCTTTAAGTTGAGGTAAATATCCATTTCCCATCGGCGGAGCTGGGGTTTGAGGTTTCGCCCCAGCTATTCCTCCATATCGTAAAATTGAAGCATTGTTCGTTAAATGTGTAAAGATTTCTTTTGGCCAATATCCTATAATCTTAGTAGTGATCAGCCACCAGTTACCTGTTTGTGGATCCTGTAGATATATTTTTGATGGCCAATTTGAGAAAAAATATTCATGTACGCTATAAGTAAGAAACCTAAAAGTGTAAATGTACTAATTAAACTAATTAAACTTCTTAAATGTACCAATTTGAGAAAAAATATTCCTATGTACTAATTAAACTTCTTAAATGTAAATGTCACACTTACCCGGGATACTTTGACAGGCAGTATGCGTGAGTCTTTTCCATAGATTGATAATGATTCTAAAAGTGCACCAAGAAATACTTCACTGTGAACTTGAACAAACCCAGAACAAAGCACATTGAAGCAACCTGTTTGTTTGTGATTGTCAGCCTGTCATTCAGGGTTCAAATAATTGATAATTATGTGAGAAGCAAGGATTCAGTCATTATGCATGAATTGGGGGTTTGATCTCAAACCACTAACATTAGTGTATTCTTTAGTTATTTATTTATTTATTTTTTGATTGAAAGTAAACTTTATTAGTAAACTGATATACACCAAAACAATTAAAGGTATGCTGCTCTAAAACACCGAAGGCATGCTACTTCAAAACATAACAAAAAAAATTAAAAAACTAAAGGCATGCATAAAGTTTGTTATTGATTTCTAATCGACAACAATGCATGCTAAATTAACGCTTATTTTAAATAAATAAAAAATGTTGAGGTTAAAATTTACCGTCCAATAACCAAATAATCGACTGCGGCTATCACCGAAGAGTGCAGGATATACCTGAAAGTAAGCAAAATAATATTTTTGATAAAAGATGATATAAATAAGTCAGGCAGTAAATAGGCAACTTACCATCCAACCAAATTCAATGCTATTTATTTCTTCATCCGGACCATTTTTTATCCAAACTTGTGCAGTGCTGAACTGGTTGTTATCTAGTTCAAGCCCATGTGCACTTATTTCAGCTGTAGCTCCGAAAAATGCTTTTGTTTCGCTAAATTCTACAATAGAGACAACCTACAAACACCAAAAATATGTTGGAAATGGGTGGCAGAAGATGAAAAACCTAAGAACGAAAAGAATGTTGTATCACTGATTTCAAGGACTATCGATTCTTTTCAGCGAATATTTCAACCTTTCCCAAAATTGACGAGTATAAACGGTCATTGAGATAATACTTTCAGGATACAATGAAGCCCTAATAATGTTGTTGGATGCAAGAGTTGTACCCACTTGACCCAACCAAGAACATACAGTTTATGAATTCTGATGATATTTATAGAGAACAGAAATCTAGAAATTTTAATGTGTTAAAATGGGAGAAAGATTTCGCAATTTATAGAGGGTTTCATGGATTTTAGAGACGTCTCTTCATCTCCAACAAATGCTTTCAAAATGCATCCATTAATGGTGTCTCATGGAGAACACCTTATGAGAAAAAAACGAGTTCGTAGGAATTTCTAGAACATTTAACTAGGTTTTTAATTTCATAACCACAAAAAATTCTATGCAACGTTGTCTGACACACCCCCGTATCATAGCGGCAAATATTTATGAAAACATCCAACAAAATCCAACATATCTTATAAATGCATAAAAAACTTTGCTTAGCAAAAGTCTATTTTATAAATCAATAACCAAATAATATTTTATCCCATGTTAATGGCTCATAATTTAAAAACTAAACTTACCGGTGATTGTTTTTGTTTATGGTCAATTCCCATCAAGTCTGATTGATGGTCTATGACTCTGTGGTACAAAATCCAAACCAAAAAATGTGCATCCCAAGAGGTCTGTTTTAGTGCAAAAATAGGTTTTGGATCATGGGTTGTTCAGCTGCCTTGCTCTCGGTCACACATGTTCTTATTCATTGGCCATCAAAAACAAGTAAAAGGATGGACTACTCGATGATTCTTGAGGTCAAAAATTTGATCAAAATCTTAAACTTACGGGAATTTCTTCTCTAGAATCATTCGAAGTCTTCTGGGGTTGTTTCCAGTTTCGACCAAGTAATTTAGTTAGAGTTTCTTACAATTGAGTTACCGAATAAGTTAAAACTAGGGGTGCCAATGGTACCTGATTACCCATAACCGAAACCAAATTATATTTTTCTAAAGACAAATCAAAACTTGTTTGATACAATTCTAATTCTGGTTCATAACAATGGTGTTATTACTTTTGTAGCCAATAACCTTAAGGTTACAAATCGGTCTATCAATCAGAAACTGTATAACAGATATATATGCAAGTGTAATTTTACTAAATTACGAAATATATGCAGGTAGAATTTAACTAAATTAATTGCAGTCTTCAGCTTATTTTGTTTTCCATTATTTTACATCAATATTCAGTAATAAAGGATTAATAAAAAAAAAATTAATTAAATATAGTATTTGATTTAACGGAAAGCGAGAGATATTAAGAAACTTAATTAAGAAATATAAATGTTTTATCCGGGTTTACTATCGGTTCCGGGTCCACCAAACTTTGATCCGGATCCGATTCAAATAACTAATTATAATTGCTACGATATATTATTGGAACCAGACTAGTTGACACCCCTAATTAAAATGATAGGATTTTGTGGCTTTGATGAGAGAACATTTCAAGTGGCTTAAAGGTCATTTAGGTCCAAAGAAAATGAGATGGAAAATCAAAATCGAGTGTCAAGAATAATTGTGAAAAAAATTAAAACGAGATCATATCAGTGGATATATATCTTTTTATCTTTTATAAGATCCATGGGCATGTATTGGTAAAATCCAACAAACAAATAAAGCGACTGTGCATAAAAGGAATCAAGTACAATACTTACACGATTGTCCATAGGCGAGAGAGTGTAAGCATATGGACCGATTGGAGTGGCCTTATGTAAAAGATTTCGTGCATTAATTAAGTCTTGTTTTTTTGTCCTGCGGATAGGTACTGTTCCCGGTGGACATTTGTCATGTCGGAACCTGTGACCCATATTCGAACTCCGAAAAATAGATGATGAAATGTTTTTATTAGTTAATTCTTCTGGAATTGAGCTTGGAGCCATCTGGATCTTATGATCTTTGAGTAGTGGATGATCAAATGCTGGTTGCTTATAGATGTCTATGCAATCTACTATATCTCCAAAGTTGGTCTGAGAATGTACATACATGATTAAACGAGATCCATTAGACAATTTATTTTATTTTATTTTAAGAATAACTCAAGATGAAGCAATTGAATTCTAAAAATAAAAAATAAAAATTTGCAGAACACTTACCACCATAGTTTTGATTGGCTTTTTGTTTAGAATTTTTAGTTGTTTTTCCAGTTCCAAATCTTCTTTTTCTCTTTTCAATATGTTTGCTTTTTCTCCATACACGGACTGTGTTTCATTGATAAGAATAAAAAGAATTAGGATCAAGAACACAATAAGATTAACATTTGAATACTCCATCTCGTAAGTAATTTTGTTTTTGCAATACATGGACCAATAATGATCCTATAAGAAATAAAAAATTGTGATAGGAACCTATTTAAGACCACTATTTTTGGAAAATAGACTTTAATGTGATTCATGCATTTGTCAGTTAAGACTTTTAAAATGTAGTATTATTTTAGAATTATCGTCTTTAATATAGTTTTATGACGCTGTGTTTGTAACGTCAATTAAGACTCAAAATTCAAGATAATAATATTTATTATATGGTTCATCATTCCTCTTTTAACCAGGGTGCATGGTTGAAGATTTCTCATCTCTCTGTTGATTGACAAGAATGATCAAAGAAGGCAATTTCAAACAAAAGACAATGGATTATTCAATTTTGTATATTTCTACTACTAAATGTTTGCCTTTTGTATACAAACATGCATGTATTGTATTTCCTTAAAAATTCATTCCAAAAAAATTAGTAAATTCGGATGGTTCGGAACTGTGCAAATAACCTCGATATCAGAGTGATGTACACCATCAGTATGATCACATTCTCAGTTTGCTATTATTGTGTCGTAGCTGCTTATTAAGAAGAATTAGAGCTGTTAACAGAAGTTATCGAACGGAGTTTGGACCAATGAGTTTACAGAGGACTTGAAGACTCTTCTTGAGTGAGTTCGGAGGACACGTTCTTTATCGTCACATAGTTTCATTTTAAAAATTATTTTTCCAATTTTTTTGGTTTCTACCATTTTCTTACATTGACACTAGAATTTCTTCTAGGACAAACTTTTCCTAAATTCTCGTACACATTGTCTTCGTTTAAAAAGATGTCATCCATACACATTTTGAATGCGTCCTATTTGCAAACAACGCCATAATACAATAGTTGAATAAGCACACAATTGAGTGATGGACCAAGCAGGCAAGCACCATTCGACAAAGGGACTTAACCTCTAAAAACTGTTGCACCAATACCTGGGGATTGAGTTGATACACGTATCGGATTCTCCGATACCCTCCAATGCTTCCCAAAGGCAAAGATTTATTAATTTATTTCGTAGTTTTTTTCCAATAGCTCTTTTTTCTTTTTTTTTGATAAACTTTCCCATAGCTCTAATACAGTATTAATTCGTGACACACATACTACTATACTAGGTTCACGAATACAAGTTTTTATAATTTTCCCCAAGTACATGAATGAAAACACTTGCCAAAGCTTCTGTTTTAACTAGTAGCTTTTCCAGTGACGTGCTGAGCTACCCATTCGAATCCAGGAGATATGGCATTCTTAGAGTCCTGTTGGAGCAGCCTCAAAAGCTCAATGTTCATTAGGGAGACTCTAGATCTGTCAGTGATGTCTATTACTTCTATCACTGCATGAGTACCAAATAATATGTAGCCGAGGATGTGCTCGGCCATTCTTGCCCATCAAGATCCCACACCTGATAAAACATTATATTACAAGTTTAGATAGGTTCTGAATATGAGGGAACATGATTGAAATAAGTGGGGGAAAAATGAAATTTGTATAACGTGGAAATTTCCGAGGAACCCAAGTCTGGTTCCTCTCTCTTTTAGAAAGAACGATATTTTGGGGACTACTCAAAAAAGGTGGGGGACTACTTTGTGATAGAAATGTCCACCCTACATTCTAAGTTGTGTCCTAAAAGATTAGGGAAGACTAATCTGCCCTTATCCTAATTAAGGTTATAACTGATCCTAATAACCCACTAATTTAACCACTACCCACTAATCTAACCCACTAAATTAAAACCTAAATTAAACCTAAAATCAGTTTCAAAACCTTTTCTTTTATTCTTCTTCTTCTTCTTAAAAATCGCAGGTAATTTCCTTAAAAACCCATTCCTTTTAATCGTTTCTTGTTGAAGAAATCGATTAGAAATCATCAAAAACCATAGAAAATGGTAGTTACAGTATAGATTTCGGTTAGGAGAAATTTTGAAAACCCTAGATTCTGGTAACCGAACTTTTTATATGAAGAACAGTTCGTCCAATTAGGAATTTTTAGGTAACCGAACTATGTAGTTCGGTAAGCTCGCAAAAAAAAAAATCGTAACCGAACTCCTTCTTTATATGAGAAATTTGAGTTCGGTTTAGTCGATAAATTTAAAAGGTAACCGAACTTTGATAAAATATAGTTCGGTTACTTCGCGATTTGTATGGGGTAACCGAACTTTGATCTGTCAACACCAAACTTGTAGTTCGGTGACTTCACAACTTATACCAGATAACCGAACTTTAGTCTGTTAACATTTTGTGTTTGATGTAATCCCATGTTCAATTTTATTTGATAAGACAATATTCTGTTTAGCTAATAATGTGGTTTTCATTCATTAGGAACAAAGGAAAAAAATCTAATCCCCACCTAGATGAAGATTTGAGAACTCCCACCCCTCGTGGTAAAATACATTTGGATTTCCGAGACCGTGGTACTAAAAATGCTAAACATGGAAGGGGATCGTTACAGGAAGTGAACCAAGAGAATGTTCGTAATGTAATCCAAGATGTCAATCAAGAGGTGATGGAGAATACAATTGATAATGTTATTGAAGAAGAGAATGATGATGAAGAAGAGAAAGGAAATGAAGACCAAGGAAATGAAGAGGTTGAACAACAAAGAGAACACGTTGAAAATGTAGAGGAAGAAGAACAAGGACAGGGCAAAGAAGGAGAAGGACAAGAGGAAGAGAAGGATGAGGAAGGAGAGGAAGAAGAGGAGGAAGAGGAGAGAGAGGATGAAGAGGAAGAAGAGGAGGTAGAGGATGAAGAGGAGGAAGAGCAAGAAGAGGAGGAAGAGCAAGAAATTGTTTGTTAGCTTGGCCGTCATGAAATGTCCTTTAAGATGCTCCGGACGAGGATGGTCATGACAACCTTCCATAACCTTGTAGAGAACCCATCCACCCAATTCTTCATTGTAATTAAATGCAAGCTTGAATGGGCATTTAATCTTCTTTGAGAAAGTTTTGTTCTTCCTATTTGTCTTTCCTTTATAAACATAACCCTTCCTCTTGTGGCTTTTATCGGGATCACCGCTTCTCTCACAAACCATTTCAAAGCGGGTTTTGCTTTCTCTCCCATTCAATACTAATACACACATGTCTTTTAGTGCATGTTGTCTAGCCCAACTCTTTGCCTCTAAAGGACTTTTGAATACCAAGTCATTCATATAGTGATGGGACGTGTCATCGTACAAAATATCAACAGGGGTAGGTTGATTTTCCATTGGTTCTATTGGATCAGATGCAACCTACGAGTAATAGCACAACGTCAATACCAACTAAAAATAAGAAATACTTAAATTTTCGGCAATGTAAAAATAATATACGATCCTGCAGAACAAAAAGTTCGGTTATGAAAAAAATATTGCGATCTTGCCGAACTTGTTCTTTGGAATTTTCTATGGTATAGTTCGGCAACATAATTACTACACTCGACTAAACCGAACTACAAAGTTCGGTTAGCTATTCAATGAACGTGATTTGCGATCTTGCCGAACAAAAAGTTCGGTAACAAAGGGACTAAACTCGTCTAAACCAAATTATTAACTGTATACTCTATAAAATTAGTTCGGTTACTTGTGTATGCTAAAATGAGTAACCGAACTGCACATACAGGAGAGTTCGGCTACCTGTTTTGCAGAATTGCTAACCGAACTACTTTGACCTAGCCGAAATTTCTTCCTGAAATTTTCGATTTGGCCAATTTTTTGCACAATTCAAGTTACATTAACTAAATTTGAGCCATACATGAGTACCCATAACTTCATCTTCTAGTTGTGGCTGATAAAATTCATCATTTGGGTCGTTAGGTTGAGTTTGGGATAAATAGCTTTCATCATCTAACAAATAACTCATATCCGGATCATTAGAAATATTGACAAATATATTAGGAGATGAAGGAGGTTCTGATTCTTAGGAGGAGGTATCATCACATTAATCACTCATATCATATTTACTAAACTGAAAATAAGATTTTTTCGGTTCTTCCCTCTTTTTCTTCCCTCTTTTTTTCTTCTTCTTCTTCTCTCTCAATAATTCTGATTCTAACAAAACTATCCTATTAATAACTCACTAATCACTAACTAATCAGTAATTAATCATTATACTAACACTAACTAATTTAACTACTAAGGGTAAATTTGGTATTAAAAAAGAATTTAGATAATGAGTGACCCAAAATTAATTCAAATGTCCTACCAAAAATTGAAGAGTAGCCCCCCACCATTTTTGAGTAGTCCCCAAAAGATGGTTCTTTAGAAACCCATCATTAAGATGGTTTATATGTGTAGCCCAAAATACATAATGTACGGCTAATATTATTAGTTTTAGATTTGATTTGTAATTCTATATTTTCAGATGGACTTATTTAACCTTCATTTGTTAATTATCATTAACAAAATTTTTTTATAGAAACAATGTTTTTTGTGGGCAGTTTCCTTTTTAATCTCATCGTTCCCTTTATCTAACATATCATAACAAGATTTTGTTTCCCCTCCTAGAAGATTTTGATAGCAATTACGGGAGAATTTTTTTCCAAAAAAGAAGAAAGAAATTACAGGAGAAACGACTTCTACTGTTTTGGGTTTTGCCTTCTTTTTCCCAAAAGCAATTGCAGGAGCATCATATTCAGATAAAACTATATTTTCTTCATCTTCTTCATCTTCACTTGTAAAGGGTTTGGGTTTGGCAAGGCGTTTGAGAATTTTTATTGATAATCAGGTAAACATTTTTCTAGGTTTGATACATCAATCAAACCTAAAATAGCCCAGATTCCTTCATATAGCTTTTGTATGAGTCCTAGAATCTCTTCATGCAAGGGGTATACTTTTCAAATGAATCAATTAAGCTGTTAATCATGATATACTTTGGTGTTTTTTTTAAGTTTTTCATGGCTTTTAGGGTTTGTGAACGTGTGAATCTCAATCTACCTCTGAAAATTGTAATTATCACAGGTCGTGACGATTGTTGTTTTCACCATTTCGTAAAATCTATAACTTTCATAAACAACCCTTTGTATGATTTAGCTCACATCTAACTTGCAGTCAGATGTGAGGTCCTGTTAGGATGGTGTTAAAGACTATATTCTAGAGAGGGAAAGTGAAAAAAGACAAAAGAGCTTTTAGATTTGAATTTGTTGGTCACCAACAGAAAAAATAGCGGAGTTCAAGCATAATAGATAGTTTGGACTCGTTATGAAGAAGATCGGAATTTGTGAGTTCATCATTGTTGTTTGCGGTTTGGTCGAAAGATCATAGATCTAACATTAGTTGGTTTGTCCAGCTACTGCTTCTTTATCTGATTTAGTTATTTTATTACTTTTTGTGACGCAACTGAAGTCTTTTGAGTTGATTTGTTTTCCTACTGTATATGATGATCTGGGAGTTTTCGAAATCCAGTATGCTTATATGTACATTGATACCACTTTTACAAGCGTGGTGATAAACAAACCAAAATTAATCGTACAATCAATTGTACAAGTGGGCTTGTTCCATTGAGAAGACCGGATGCATGTATAATATCTTCGTTGTTTGGTAGTAGTACTATTTTAGATATAAAAAAAGATACGAGATAGGAGATTACCTATACTTCCAAGAACCAAGCAATTCATGTGGAAATGTGTCAAGAAAATTCTTCCAACAAGAGATACACTGATGGGAGTTATGCAAGATGATAATTACGGCTGTCCCTTTTGTTCTTATGAACTGGAGACTGCATCTCATATAATACTTGACTGACCTTCTTCAAAGGCAGTCTGGTTTGCAGTAATGGGTTTGCATAACGTGCAGGGTAGTATGTTAGCTGACTGGATTTGTGGATGGTTTGACAAAGTCATAGACAGACAGATCCAAGAAGCTGAACTTTGCAAGATAGGAATCATAGCTTGGTGTATATGGAATGCTAGGTGTGATAAGGTTTTCAAAGGCGTCTCTTTGACACCCGAGAGCATTATTCAGAGATGTCGAAGAGAATTCGCTGTATTAGATTACAAACCGGTTACAAACTATAGACTCCTTGCCCCTCAGAATAGGATTAACATTCACTGGCAACCACCTTTACCTGGTTATTTCAAAATTAATTCTGATGGTTCTTTTATTTTAGGAAATAATACTGGAGGTGATGGACTAATTTGTATAGATTTTGCATGGGCGCATCACGGATCAAAGTGCATCTATCTAACTACTGCAACTAGTCCAGAGCAAGCGGAGAGTAAAGCTTTATGGGAGGCAATGCAATGGGCATTAGAGAAGAAGCTGGAGAAAGTGATTTTTGAGCTGGACGCAAAGCTTGTAGTGAACGCAGTTTTGAGAGATTCACTTAGCATTGATTGGAGATTACACAACTTAATCCTTGATATCAAAAACTTATTAAGAATTCATTCCTCTTGGCAATGTTGTGCCCAAAGAGAAAAATAAAGTAGCAGACTCTCTTTCTAAGTTAGCTAGAACTCAATTTATTAGTGGTGTTTGGCTTTTAGCTCCTCGTGATGAAATCACTTATCAACTTCAAGAGGATGCACACAATGTAAACTCTATTTAATCTTCCATACAATTTTTCAGTTTCAAAAAAAAAAAAAAAAATGCGAGATAGGAGACTCTAGTTTGTTTGGTGGTAGTACTATTTTAGGTATAAAAAGATACGAGATAGGAGACTCTAGTGAATATGTTTGCGCACTTTTTGGCCCAATAAATTTACAAGCAAATCTAACTTTCCAGTGTTGTCTTAGCTCAAAAGGCAGAGCAGGTGGTTTATTGCCATTTAAATGTGGGTTCGAACCCCATAGACGACATTTTAATTTGAGGGCAGTAATATTGCAACGGAATCCTTTATCATCCTTATGCTCGTGCTTTCTATTAATGTGAAAAACTAGGTGAAAAAAAATGTTTACGCATATTTGATTTTGAACTGATTATGTGCATTTCATTTCATGTGAAAAATTCTTTTTTCAACTATATTTTGGTGAAAAGTTATGTTATCATTCTTAATATGCCCATCCTATCGGTGAAAATGTTCCATTTCACTAAAAACATTTCTGGGGAAAATTTCATTTTTCACCCTATTTTCAGTGAAAATTTGTGTTTTCGCTTATATTATCACTGAATTTATTTGTTTCCCTATTAACGATTCTTGGGAGAATTTCAATTTTCAGGGCGCCTTAAGTGAATATTTTTGTTTTCACACAAAATTTTTGGAAAGTTTTATTTTTCACTTAAAAATTCCATTCAGGAAAATTCCATATATCACCTTTGATTAAGTTAGTTATTTTAGGAATACGATTTAAACTTGATTTAAACCCTAAAATGTTAATATTAGTTGCTATCAGAATTTTTAGGGGTTAATTAACCTGATTTAATTGGGGGCCCCAAAAAACAATTAGGGGCCTCACCAATTTTATACCCGCTCCAAATTTTAAAGGGGGAGTTCAATAAATGGTGAAAATACCATTATACCCTTTCTACTTAAAAACCTATTAACCCTAACATAAGGCCCCCAATTCATTTTCTAAAACCAAAATCAGTTCTCTCCCCTCCCCTCCCTCTCCCACACGAGCACTCTTCCACCATTGACGACCCAATTTATTTATTTTCCCTCATCGATTCATAGTCGTAATCGTTATGAATAAACTTTAATCGACGATTAACTTCTTCTACACAATGCCTCGAACTAATGAGTATAAAGGAAAGTTTTCTAACCCTAAATTGGTATAGAAACCCAAATTGAAGATTATTATCAAAACCAAGCAAATATCAAGCTGGGAAGAATTAGAAGAACAAATGGCGCCGATTAGAAAGTAAGTGAACTATAACCCACTTTTTTTTTGATTTTTTCTTGTGTTTTGAATGTGAAATTGAGTATTGGAACCGATTTTTTCAGTTACAGTTAATGGGTCGTTACTCTGTATTTTGTTAAACCTTAACGATTCTTCAAATGCATGTATACACTATGAAAAATCGTTAACCTGTATAATGTTTAAGTTAACGACCCTTTTTCTGCTACTACAATTTTTTATCCTAGCTTTGAGTCGTTACCTCTGTAATTGATTCCATTGACGCCCCATTTTGAACGGCCCTTTTTTAGTTAGTAACGATCCTTGATGAAATACGAACAGCCTCACTGTCACAAATATTGGAAGTGTCGTCAATAGATGTATTCGAGTCGTCATTGCCCTAGATTAGAGTCGTTACCTATATATATTAACACGTGACGACCCCCGGTTAAAAATAAATCATACTCTGTCAAAAATATTGATAGGGTCGTCACATATTTCATCAAGAGTCGTCATTTTGTAGCTTAGGGTCGTCGCCTTTTTCCTCAGAGTCTTCATATACTATTTGAGAGTCGTTTATGTTTTAAAGAATATTGTGACGACCCTTGTTCTGATAGCATGAAATACTTAACTTATTTGTTCCTTTTTTGTGTATGTACCATTGTACAGAGAGTTTCGGTTTTAGAGTCGTCTAGGTGTAAACAAAACAACATAACGACTCTAAGTGACCTAGCTTAAAGGGTCATCATTGTTTAGCACACTACCCTAACGATTTTTCAAAACCTGGAAAGGTTGCAGGTTTGAGTCGTCATTGGTAGTGTCAATAAAGTAACGACATTAGAGAGTCGTTTGGGTATACACCCCCCGACTATGACGACCTTTACACTGAGTTGTTCCATTGTGTGGATGATTCGACCACTTGGAGCAACAAACAGACAAATCGAAGGGTATAAGATGTTTACCTGATTGTTTTGAGCTTCAGGTTCCTCATTTTGAGAGTTGGTTCCTTCATTTTGAGCAATGGGATCTTCATTTGCACCATTATTCATGGCTTCCTCTACTAACATGTCTTCATCATACATCCAATCCAAATGGGAATGCAAGATAATCTCACCATCAACACAATCATGTTTGTTATTTGAAGCTTCACCAATATCATTTCCTCCACTAAAATCACTCATTTCAAATAACCCTAACTTTTCCTCCAAAAACTCAACTTCTCCTTCTCCACAACACAAAAACACAATTTTTCTTTCATCAAAAATTTATCCCTAAATCTGATTTTAATCTAACTAAACTAATTAACAACTTAATTAACTTAATTAACACTAATGATTTAGGGGTAGTTTAGACATTTTAAAAAAAATTGGGATAAGGGATAGCCACCAATTGCTATTTCATGATCCTTTTTGTCCTGTAGTGTGAGGCCCCTAATTGTTTTTTTTTTAGGGGCACCCAATTAAATCAGTTTAATTAAGTGAGTTACTATACGAAGAGGCAAAGGAGGCGGAGTTATTTTAGGGATTGCATTTAAGAGACAGAGGTAAAGGAGGCGTAATAAAAGGTGGAGTTATTTTAGGGATTGCATTTAAGAGTTCACGTTTTATTTTAGGTAAAGGATCTGGTTTTATTTTAGCATAGTCTGATAGTAGTTAGTAATTGTACGAGTTATGTTTAATTAGGATCTCTGTTTACTAATCTGGATTGTATTAAGAAATTAGGGAAGTTAGGGGCAGTTGTCTAAGTGGTTGTGAACAGTTAACAAGATTGACTATAAGTATGTAACAGATGTATTAGATTATCATGGATGAAATGAATATGATGTTCCTGTATCTGTTTCTTCTCTACTGAACACTTATTTCTTCTATTCTTGTATCTGTTTTCTGCTCTTCTTTACTGTAAACTTCTTCTAAATCTTCTTGTTACAACGTGGGCCTATCAAATTCACCGTTTGGAATTACTATGCGAGAGATAACGTAATTCTATGATCATTACTCATGTATGTCAAACGATTACTTACTAAGCAATCTCGCTTGCGAGTAATCTTGTTGATTGTGTTTAATGTATGGCATTGGATGGTTAGTGTGAAACCATTCTTTTTCATGTTTATCATGTACTGATACATGGTACAGCAAGTTGGCCAAGACGCTTCATTTTGGTTTTGACCTGTATGCACCAAAAGATATGAAAATGTGCTTCCTTTTAACAAATTCAGAAGGATGCATTTTCTAAGTTGGTTCTTGTTCAAGACTAGTGCGTTTGAACTTTCACCCTGTCTTTTGTTGGACATTGTGATGTGTGGTTCCTAAATGTGTGCGATGACTAGTCACTAAGCAAAGTAATAACGGATCAATTGCATGGTTTGTGCGTAACCATTTTGATAATCTTTATCATGTATGTATAGTTTGACTCTGTTGAACAGCTATACTTCAGTTTTGGTGTTTGTATGGACCATAAGTTAGAAGACTTGTTCCAACTTAACCGATTAAAAGATATGCATGCGTCAAGTCCACCCTGGTTAACAAGGTTAAAAATTGCCGCACCGGTAATTAAAGAGAAATGCATATTTTGGTCCAACTATTTCGTTTCTGATGGAAAACTAAAAGGAACAGTTGGTGTTTTAGTACACAAATGGAAGAATTCGTCAGATAAAAGGTTTCATATCTGAGAATTGCGATAATACATATGGTACTAATGATGTCCATTGGGTACTAGGATTTATGGACCGAAACTTAATCCCTTAAAGAGGAAATAAAATCCTACTGTGGGGGATTCATCTAAGTTCAATAATTCATGTTTAGAAATTTATGCACAAGTGGTAGAAACTTGGATATATGGGCAGCAGACCTAATATCACAAGAGTGTTGTTGTGTCACAAATTACCAGTGCATTGTATTCAGAACATGAATTGATTGAATAACTTGTAGCTAGATGCTTGAACTTGGAAAGGGATTCCAAGGTTGTTTCAAAGCAAATGTGTATTGGCTACAAAATTTAAAATCTCTGGAGAATAGTCTCAAAGACCGCGCGAAATAAAGAATAAAATTCTAGATGACTAGAGATTAATGAGTTATCGAGGGGAATGGGTTTTAGCCTATTGTAACATGAACTTTCATAAAAGAAACTCTACCTTGTTGATTGGAGATCCCATGATCTTGATTCAAAGAGACAACAAACGTATGTAAAGTTCGAAGTAAAACACTGTAGAAGATGTAAAACTTCTTCTACTCATTCCTATGGTAAACCCAAACAGTGTTGCCTGTACAAGTGATAAAGGGTAAGCAATGCTTTTAATGATTCCTATACTTAGAAATAAGTGGAGTAAGACAGATTACTCTTAATGGGAGATCACCTATATGAGTGAGAAACGTGGCCATTTCTATGAGAATACTTAGGCTATATTCTCTAATAGCACTCATGAATACCGGGAGTTGTTCGGGGTCAAAATGAACACAACCGTAAGAACTAAAGGTGCCCGAAAGAAACAGTGTGAATTTTGCTGTCTCAATTTACATTATAAAAGTGAATAGTTCAAGACCAATGGTCACTAGACGGCTAGTAAATTCGACAAAATTCACTAGGGAAGGTTCAAAGCCAAAAGCCACCTATCCCGACGCTATAACTTTCATTATGTAATCTTATTGTCTGTTTTCGAGTCGTTTTCTTTTCTAATAGACGATTTCTATTCATGTGGGGATTGTTGGAATTATGAGGTGTAATTCCTTAATCAGGTGGAATAGAAATTAGGTGAAGGAACTTAGCAAGGGTTGGAAAAGGTTTACCATTTGGTTTCAAATACAAACTGCCAAACAGTTCCTAACTACTAACTACAAGTGCCTGTTTGGAAGGGTTTTGAGTCTCTTCAAGGACCAGACGTGGTGCCTCTTGGGAAGAGATTCTTCTCCTTTGATAACAGTCACCATTCTTCTATAAAACCCTTCTGATTTCCCAGTTTAGGAAATAAGTTTTTACTCTGGTTTCTGTTTAAGTTTTGAGTGTCTAAAAGAGATTACATAAAAGCACAATTTAGTTTGATAGTTTCTTGATTGATTGAAGCGCTGCATCAACCAAGAAGGAGATTGTTGTATCCTTGGAAACGAACGTCAATTAACCTTACGGCATCATTGTGGGGGCGTAATCGTTTTAAGGACATAGAGATTTCTCTAGCCTCAATCCACTGTTTGATATTTCTATCTCTTATTCTCTTTGTCCCTTAATTTCTAATTGATAATTGTGAATGAATGCTTGTTACTCTGTAAATTGTGTTGGCTTTGCATTCATTATTATATATATGCAGTTGGGTATTAGTTAGAATACACCCATGATAATTGTGGAATACTTTGTTGTTGTTAGTGCAGTAACAATCATTGCACAGTTCTGTTGCATATAATGTGTTTGTTAAAATGCCACTGCGAAACAGTCACAAGTTAAATTTCCCATACTTGTAATTTCGGTGTTTGTTACATGTCTCATGTATTTGTTATACTTCGTATATTTTCCAACAGTTTCTCCTGTAATTTTCTTCTTTTTTGGAAAAATTTCTCCCGAAATTGCTATCAAAATCTTCTAAAAGGGGAAACAAAATCTTGTTATGATATGTTAGATAAAGTGAACGATGAGATTAATAAGGAAACTGCCCACAAAAAACGCCCACTAATTGACCTCTATCCAGATTGTTTCTATAAATTTTTTGAAGATGAAAGTTTAATTTTTCATTATTCGCAGATTGAGCAGTTAGATGATCCACTTGCGAGAACAAAGTTTCTATCTTCTCATTTAAAATCTCGTTCTCGGTCACGTAACTATAAATCTGAGATACAAGAATCAAGTTCTCTGCACGAATATCTTCAACCAGCGCTTTGGCTTCGAGAGTGTCCATGTAACGTTTCGAAGATTGAGCTTGACGAAAAATAAAATAAGAAAAATAGCAAAGGTAAAAATAAGGCAGGGATCGAACACACAGAAAAAAAAAAAAGACTTACTGCGATATTCACCAGCTTTCTTCTCCATTTTTTCCGCGAACTTCTTCTCCTCAGCGAGATCGCTTTGCAGCTTTCGGATACAAGCATTGGCAAGCTCCAGTCTTTCACGAGACAATCTAGTCTTAACAAGATTAACCTTATGGCGGTTGAACTCCTGCGAAATATTAAGTAAGAATGAGAAAGTGACTCACGAAATAAATATGAAAGGAGGAAACTAAAACTCACCATACCCATTAAAGCAGCGTGCTATTGAAGAGTCAGATTCAGCGAAGCATTCTCCATGAAAGACTGTTCTTCGCAAATGAAGGTATCAGAACAGAAAGAAGCTAAGGATTCAAGTGCAGGGGACCTCAGAGTAGCATCTTGCCGAGCTGAAATGAAGATGTCCCTCAAAAAATCAAGATCAGGGAGATAAGCAGGATCATCTGACTCAGACATCTTTCTTTTGCCTTTCTCCTCCTCTTTCTTGTCCTTGCGAAGTTTTTCAAGAGAATCTTCCACTTCGGTGACTGGAGGAGTACAAAGAGAAGAGTCTGTATCCTTAGGGAGCTTGGGAAGAGTAACTTCTTGAAGAGGACCAGTTGATTGATACTTAGGAGGAGGAGTAGGTTGACTTGAAACTGTCCTAGAATCCTTCACTTGGGTATGTGACGCTAGGTTCAAGACTCTTCGTTGACGCTTCGGTTGGGCAGGAACATTGGGAACATTGGTAGAATCACTCTGCAAGGAACGAAGTTAGAAAATCATTTAAATAAAATAATCACGAGGTAGTGAGATTGAAAGTACTTTATCATTAGAACGAGACATCAAGGAACGATCACGTTTCTTTTGCCCCTTAGTAGATCCGGCAGTAGCTTGGGGAACAACAGGTTCATCATCCTACGAAGTAAAAAGTAAGAAGATCATATGATAACAAAAGAAGCGAAGCAAAATGACATGACAATACCTGTTCAGAAGCAGGGGATTCAGTGGAAGCCTTCTTCTTCTGGCGATCCTTAAGCAAGCCAGCAAGAGGGGTTGGATACTAGAACAAGGAGAATAATTTTAAATTGTAGTAAAAGGGAGAAAAACGAATTGAGAGAAAGACGAAGATTACCCCGACTGGCATCTCGGGCCATCGGAGCTTCCCAGGCTCATAAGCTGCGAAGTGACTATGCTCGAGAAGAGGACTGGAACAAGCTTCGCTATTAGGATCCAAACCCCAAATCAGAGGACCCTCGACCATCAGAGGAAACATCATCCAATATTCGTCATTAGAGGAATGAAGATGACCTTTCTTCGCGCGACCAAAAGGATCGACATCCTGGAGAAGAGCTTTAGAAGAGTCATCCATGGATTTCCGAGAAAGATTAATACCCCACTCTTGACATTTCCTCGTGGTCATGGTTTTATCGATGTAGTTCGCCACAAAAGAATCCATGTTATAATCTCCAGAATTATATTCCTTCGCGTATGCAGGAATCTGAGAAGGGCCACCCCCTGAGAGAATAACGAATTCATTAGCGATACAGATTGCATTCCCACTGAGTTGAAATACACCTCACTGAAGCTGGTCAGTATTTCGTAGAAGATAGGATTGGACGGGTCATATAAAGGAAAAGGCAAACCAGCCCTCAACTGGCCAGCAATGATGATGACTCTGTTAGGAGACCAGTTCTCAGATTGTATCCACCTGTAATTCAACTCCATGTTCTTGGCTGCAGTAATGGGAGGAGTAGAAGATAAGTCGACCGCTGGAGTTAGGGTTAAGCCCTTCTTCTCGAGCTCGGCTTGAAAATTCTCAAGGGTTTTAGATAATGTTGGAGATGGGGTCTTCTTAGGAGCAATTAATCTAGAAATTAAAAAGAAGTTTTGAAAACTTAGAACAAAAGGAGAGTTATCCTGATAAGCAGAAAAGAAGGTAGCAGTACCAGAAATAACAGCAGCAGGGAAGAAGAAGAGTGAAGGAAAATAAGAAAAGTAAAGAGAAATCGAGTATTTATAGTAAAACCGATTAGGAACCAGTTATGACGGGTCATTGAAGCGGTGGAAGAAGTGGAACCGGTTATGAGCGGTTACGAGAAAACGTAGCAACGTGGAAGCGAGATTTAAAAAGACGTGGCGGTTTCGAATTTAATTCGAAATTCTATTTCCATCCTTAATCCTTGCGAATGGAACAAGAAAAGGAAAAATGTAGGTACAGTTATCCTACTCTCCACGTGGTCGGACGAGGTTGCACGAAATAGACGAGGGAATCTTTAACAGAAGATCTTTTATCAACTTCGAGAGCGGACGTCAGTGATAGGTCAAATCAAGTGTCAGAATCACTTTTACAAATATTGATCTGCGAAGTATGGATCCCATGGATATGTACGAAGTATGTATCAATAACCAACAAAGCGAGATAAAAACAATGGGGCGAAAAGATAGTTAACGAAGAAGGAGTTACGAGACGAAATAAACAATGGCCTCAGACGAAGATGGATTGTTGCGAAAAAAATGGGTCAGCTGTACCGACAGGATACCGAAGTTATCAGCGAAAAGAATGGAATAACTTTATTGAAAATGGTTTGGGCGAAGTATAAAGTAGATTCACGTGAATTGTGTGATCTCTGGAGAAGTAAAATGAGCTGTACTCCACTAACTATGTTTTTCCTATAAATAGAGACCTTGGTTCATTGTAAAAGGGGTTGGATAATTTAGATTGGGAGAGGTCATGTTGAGAGAAAATAAGCTAGGGTTATTGTGAGTTTTCATATTTGTATCTTCATCATATTAATTCATCAATAAAGGAATTTCTATTTCGTGTACAATTGAGAAGGAAGAATTTGATCCCGTTCACATAATCATGTCTTAGGTCTTGTCTAATTATCAATCGGGTGTGCTACTGGATTTCCAGTAGTTACAGATCATCTCAAGTCGCATCACAAAAATATCTTTCTCACCTGGGTTCGATCAAGTCTAGCACGAGTCGAATTTGAGAAAGCTTTTAATGGAACAGGGCCGGGCTTTTGCTTTTAAACTCTAAACCACTAGCATCGGAGTTGCCTTTGGGATGGTAATGTTTTTTCTTTTTCTTTTTCCCTTTTGCACAAGAGAGATGATAATGGTTAGGTTGATTTTCACATTTATTATAACACTTTATTTATTTATTTTTGGTAAAAATGGATTAAAAGTGCCTACCAGAGGTAACGAAGAGAGCTCAAAGAGCACACAACCCCTAGGGAGACTGACAACACCCTACTTTCAACCGTCGCATTAGTAGTAGACTAAAAAATGGATTGTTCAGCAGATTTCTCCCATCAGAAGACCTAGGCCATCAATAACATGACCCTCGAACCATCCAAAATCTTTCCGTTGGCAGCGGTTAATTTAGGTTGTTGTCAGTGGCACACTTTTTGTAGCCTTTACTGAAAGCGTATTGATATCCAGTTCCAGTGACACGAAGCTCCTAAGTGCGGCGTTCCTCATTTTGAAGCAGGACATTGGTTGTTTCATCCTATTTTTTGGACATGCTACCTTAGCTGAAAAATGTTCTAGTGCAAATTTCACCGGTGTAAACTGTAAAGGAAAAATAATGATTTGTTTAACAAAATGGTAGTTGTTTATGTTCATTAAACCTTTATTTAAAAAGCATCCAACTGGCAAACAAGATTTATCAACTCATCATACGCCTCGTAAAGGAGCCTTTCACACGCTGCAGAAGAAAGGAAAGGGAGAACTGAAAGATACGACTTTGATCTTGACCTCTCTTGCTGACGCAAGCATCTCTGAAAAATGAAGCACATATATTATCAGTCTGGTATATTATGAGGCGAATGCAAACCATCCTTCTTACCATGATTAACATATTGGATATTTTCAATAACATAGAAAAGAAAATGGTTTTCGTTTTTGGATTGCCGCTACAATGGGGAGCGTCCTATGTTGAATAGACACAATGGATGTTAGCCGGAGATAAAGAGGCACCTCTAATACGTGTGATAGCTCACAAAAGATACAACCATTCCCATTAGACACCTTATGTGTCTTCTGGAAATGAGAAGGAATCTCCAATAGGCATGAGTTCTCTATAAATAGTGATGAGTGATTTTCATTCAAGGATGAAGAACATCTAAATTCTCTCCGTTTTTTCTCTCTTACAAGCATCATCAGAAACTAATCCAGTGTGTTCTTGGTTGGGTCAAGGTTGTACAAGCTTTGAATCCAACATTGTTGTAGGGCTTCAAGTATCCTAACATCAATACTGATTGACCTATTTGTACTCGCCAATCTTATTGGGAAGGGTCGAATAATTGTCGAAAAGAAGCCTTGAACCCAGAGACAACATTCTTTTCTTCACCCTATTTTAGTGTCAATTATCCAACAGAGTGCTTCTCTTTTGTCGTTGAATTATCACATGGGCTTCCATGTCTCTTTCTTCCTCGCCCAAGTGGAGAAAGTACAGAAGTGACACATTCTTCTCGTGGTCCATGACTCTCTTGCGCAGGAACTGGAGAGGGAACAGGAGCAAAACACTCTTCTTTGGTCCATGACTTTCTGGCACAAGAATTGGGGATGGGATTGGAGCAAAATACTCTTCTTTTGGTCCATCATTTTCTGGCGCAAGAATTGGAGAAGCAACAGGAGGAAAACTCTCTTGTTTTGGTATATCTCTTGCCCGAGTGGTTAAGGGGGAACACTTAATATCTTCTGCACATAAGTTATTTTCAGGGTCTTTTTTTTTTTTGCATATGTTCCCATTGGTTCGAACCCCATAGCCAGCATTTTATTATCCTGCTTTTTCAATCAGATGAATTCATTGTACGAGGATTATATTGCCGAATGTGAATCTATGAACATGATCTTAGTATGGCCACAGAAATATATTGGTCAGACGTTGAGCCCCCTTATACAGTTCACACTAATGATGAAAAGCTAAGATGTGTTGTCCACTTATAGATTTTGTTAATTACATTTTATTTTATTTTCAAGTCTAAGTCAGACGAGTGAAAAAGTGATAATTACCCTTTTCCAGAAATGGAGGGTTTCTGGAGGGAGCATTATACATCTTTTTGTCTCCATGGTAAAATAGTACACTAATTTCAGTGAATGCACAACCTAACATCCAGATGTTACTGACTGTTATGGCATATTTCCTCATCAATAAACTTCACAAATACACTCAATTCGATCCTTAAAAATATTCAATAATCATAAAAGATTCAGAATAACTTGTTGAATCACAAAGAGGTCGTTTCGTATAGAGGAGGGCACAAAATCGGGATTGTTGGCAGGATTGGCAGTGGAAAACGCCACTAATAGGTGCGTTGTTTTGCTTGGTAGAGCCAGTAGGGGGACATATCATCATAGATGGCATCGACATCTCCACTACGAATCATCCTAATATATGTGCCCACCACAAATACCAACTAGATCCACCTATTGGATTTTTAGTGGTTACACAGTTAACCCAACGTAACACTCCACTAGTTAAAATTTAATTAGCTTTGAGCATTAATAATAATGTCTTCTCAAAATTGTACTGTTTTTTTTTTTCTACCGGCAACAAAAAAATCACATGGGCCTGGAAAGAAAACAAAGCTAGATAATGTGGCTTTGTCCCTTTCGACAGTGCATAAGCTGAAAAAAGTAACTCTGTCCAAAACCAGCAAATTGCATTATGTGCTTTACTTGAGACGTACTTGGTAACCTGGGCATTTCCAAAAGTGAGTTTTGGAGTCAAAATTCTTGCTGCATTTGGTTAAGGCAGTAGGTCCTATCTATAAGATTTTAACACTATGAAGTCCTTCATCAGTTAAGCTATTATTTAGCTGTACATAGCAAACAGCCTAATAGGCATGATGAAGAAAGTACGTAAAGAAAAAAGAAAGAAAAAAAAAGAAGCGTCCCGACCTGTTGAATGCAAGTCTACAATGGAAACTCGATCTTTGTAGTAAGTGCCAGTTTTTTCAAGGTGGAATTTCGACCCTTACATTGTTACTACACATGGGCTTGCAGTGACATTATTTACTTTACCCTCTAATAAAAAGGGAAAGGATCAAAATTGAATTCGCAACTTGGGGACTGTTGGATTTTGGAGATATGACATCATCAAACTGTGGGCTTAACCACAGTTAGATGCTCTGACTTTTACACATACGCCGTACTTTCTTAAACACACAAATACAAACCATCCTTATGTAGAGAACTCTCCGGATCTTCTTGCTTCCAATAAACACTACTGCTGAAATAAGACCTAATTAAATAGCTATGTAGTGATACAGTTGATCTAATTGTTGATTCAAGTGTTGGGATAAGAAGTTGGATTAAACCAAAAAGGACTAAGAACACTGTATATATTAGTGTACAAGGAACTGATGATGCAGTGGTTGTCTCCTTTTCATCAAGTTGCCAGAAATCACTTAATTCAAGATGAAGATTAGTTGGACTATTGCATTTATTCAGTTGTGATGTTTCCAGGAACATGTTGCTTATGATTCTCATTAATTGATGCTTGTAAACATTAAGAAATAATTGTTCTTCTCTGTTTTCATTTCTTCTTTTATTGTACGCCTGACGTTTTCCTTGGTGCAATTATTTTTTGCAGATGTATTTCATCTCCTCTTGTGACATACCTATCACTTAAAAATTGAAGGGTTAAGCAAGCTGATTTCGTCTATGTTAAATGAAATTTTACATGCCTTGCTTTAAGTTATGATCACAAACAACACATTACATGAGTCCATTTGTGATAGGATAAAATTCTAGGTTTTCAAAAGAATAATAGATATGTAAAATCCCCATGGCGCCAAAGATAAGGAAGGAATATGAAAATTTTGGGTATTAGATATATCGACTATCGAGTCGAGTGACTTGGAAAGATAAGGTTTATGTTTTAGAAATCCAGGTATAACCATGGTTAAGTCTATTTTTTGACGACGTCACTTCTCCAAAATTAAACAGTCCCCAAGCTGCGAATTCAATTTTGAGTAAAATGCAAATTCTAAGCGTAGAAATTAAGGAAAGGGAATGGGAAATGCAAGATTTCGTTCTATCCATAATCACATGCATAGATATATATCGCTTCTTAATTTTTTCTAGGATCAGCAATGACTTGTTCCAAAAAAAAATTAAAAAATCAATGACTCGACTCTTAACTGATGTCTCCTGATTGTTTGGATCATATTGATCATGACACCACTCAGGATCATCTAAACATTTATCGACGTTATACTTTTTCATGCATGATTGCAAGCAGCCGTCGTAATCGATCTGATCCCCAACGACTTTATTAATAGTACTGATTAACAACATAAACTTATCATAACCAGCCATTTTCTCTTTAATCTCTATATAATTGAGATATTAGCTTTTATTGATCGACGAGGAAGCTTTCACAAATGAAATTTTTTCTAAACTTAATTGGTTCGCTTAGTTTACTGTTTCAGTGATCACCTTTATATATATATCTACCTCCTTTAAAATCCTAACTCATATAAGTCCCCACATTGAATGGTGAGCGTCACCCTTCGCTAAGGAAGTAGTTTGTAGGATTGCTTAGAAAAGAGTTTGTAGGATTGCTAAGAAAAGAGCTTCAATATTGGCTTAGAAAAGAGTTTGTAGGATTGCTAAGAAAAGAGCTCCAATATTGGTTTAGAAAAGAGCTTTAATATTTAATATTTAACGTGGTGAGGATACTTGGCGGGACTCTATTGGTCGGAGGAGTTAAAACCTAAATAATTCGTGAGGAACAAAAACAAAAACAAAACCCTAGAAACAATAACTCAGTTAGACCTATAACTCGCCTCCGCCACTCTTCGCTCTTTTCTTCCACCGGTACACATCTCTATTTTAAGTTTTTGCTGCAATGGTGTTGATTAGGAGCTACAGGTGATGGTTCAACGGTTATGGCAGTACTGTGGAAGATGGAGTTAAGGGCCTGAATTAGAGAAGAAGCAGGGATATGAAGCTATTAATGTTGAATCTCTTCAGTGATTTACCCGTTTGATGCTACTAATCTGTTCTTGGATTTGTTTTGTATATCCCGTAAGTTCTTTTTTCTTTTGATCCTAACCCTTTTGTATATCCCAAATGTTTTTCTTCTTCCTATTCTCATCCCATTTCTTTCTTTTGCAGGATAGCTATGATCAATAACAAAAGGAAGAGGTCAAGAGATGAGATAGTTTTGTGATGGGATTTCAACTTTACACATAAAAACAAAAGGGTAATTATCAAACTTCGTACATAGCAGAGACCATAATCCTACAAAGGTAAAAGGCCTCTCGTTATGTTTTTTTTTTTTTCAGTTTACCTTCCAGAGTACTGGAATGTTTAATGTGATACTTTCTTTTGTAAAACTTTATTGAATAGAAAGAAAGAGATGATACATACTGTTTTGCAGCAGTTCAAAGCTTCATAGAAGGTTCTCTATTTAGCCGGCAGAGTGCAGAGGCTTTGTGAGGTGATCCTCCTACAGTCCCATGCTTTAATGCTGCTAAAATATTGTGATACTAATACAAGTCATGTATTCAAAGAAAATTAGGGTTGTCTGTTATATTGTATGGAAATTAGGGTTGTGTAATCTTGATTTGCACTGCAAGATGGGCCTAAAGGTAATAATTATTTTCTAATAAACTTGCATGGATGCTGTATGGATATTACTCTTTATTAAAAATTATGATTTGGTCTTCTCTGGATGGTGACAGTCTGGCCTTGGGTGATGTTAAGTTTGTCCACGGTTAATGTAAGCAGGGAAAATCAGTCGAGATAACATGAGCATCTGTTAGGTGCAAGTATACATACCTCGGTTTAGAGTTATATTCTTTGCGGCAATTCCTTCACCAACGACAGCAGCAAAAAAAACAAGACACCATTCGTATCATGCGCAGCCACAGCACACTAACCACGATGGAAGAACGCAAGCTAACCGCTGGGACTGACCACCAACCGCAGGGGGCGAACGCAAGCTAATCGCTAGGGGAAAATGTGGCGCGGACCAATGAGACTCACCTAGCAATTGAGGCAGACAAGCACCAAAGAGTCTTGCAGTACCGAATCCGTATACATCTGCATACAACCATCATGAAGGGTGTTCCACTATGGTGAGGCATAACTGTACGCGTACAGCCACCTGCATACATTTGTGTACAATCATCTGTACACATGTAATAATAGCAAATGCATACAATTCGTCAACCATTTAGTTAAATTGGTATGAGTTCAGTTTTCAAAGGCCATTGATCACTTTGATTGAGTTCCCTTTTCATGAATTTCTTATAAATGGGTTCTCTGTTTTCTTATATTCTTGCTCTTTTATTGCAGGAAAATAACAACTTCTTTAGATGGCAATGGGTTCAGAAGAAGATGGAATGCAATCTCACATAGATGATGCTCTACATGATTCTGCAGAACCTTAGAAGAAGGATATCTCTTATATAATTTGGTAAATAATACGTCTATAGATGACTTTTGAAATCCACCAATTAAAGTTTTTCGTCACAGGGTTCTTTCAGCATAAGCTAGGTCTTAACTTTTAGATAACGTTGTTACAAATTTAAAATGGTGACACATGTGACTCTATGATGCATTTGATATGGATGGTCTCCATGGTTCTTTGGTTGAGTATATGGTCAGGTAAACTGAAAAAGTTCATCCGCACGTAACATTATGACATGAGAGATTTAGATTCCGTTCTTTGTTGTTTTTGATTTGCTGTTAATGGTTTCTATGGTTGTCACGACAGTTGAAGTTTAAATTTTAATGCAGATCAACTAAAATGTTGGATAGAGTCAAAATATGGCTATTTGGCATCGTTTAGTTAAAAACACTTTCTGTTTTATTTTTCCTGGCTATTGCCTGCGATACGTAGGTGTTTTAACGGATTAAGTTGCACATGAAATATTTTTGGTGTATTTCATGAACATGTTTTAAGAAAATTTCGTACTGACACTCATTATTTGGTTACCACTAGGCCATTATGACGAGGGCACAAAAAGAGATAGTGCTGGTGTTTCTATAATCTCAGTTGGGCAAACAAAATCGACAAACTAGCATTACCATGGTATCCCAAGACTTTTACCTCTGTACACTTTTTAGTTTATACTACTCATTTCAATTTATATGGCTTCTGTTTTGAGTTTAACTATAGAGACTGCTTTTGTGACACTAAAAGTGTGATGCAAAGTGTTTGTAGTAGCCGTGGGCGGGGCGAGGCGAAGCCGAGCCAAGTATGCGTTAGCCACACTAAATCAAAAATCCGACACATGCATCGGGACGGGGCGAGGCGAAGCCGAGCCAAGCATGCGTTAGCCACACCAAATCAAAAATCCGACACATGCATCGCGACGGGTCGAGGCGAAGCCAAGCCACGACACCAAATAAAAATGCACGACCGGGCGAGGCGAAGCCACATCACACCAAACCAAAAATATGGCTAAAACTAAAAAAATGATAGTGGATGGTTTTTGGGCCCGCCCGGTGCGTAGCACTGCAAAACTAACCTCTCTGATCGAGGCGAATCCGAACCACACTAAATCAAATCAGGACGAGGCGAGGCAAAGCGAAGAAGAGCTTTACCAAATCAAAAAATATTAAAGAAAAAGATGCCCGGCATAGCACGGGCACAAAATCTAGTTACATATATAAAGGAGAATGATTTTGCTGACATGGCAGAACCACAATCACCCTCATATTTTTTCCAACAAAAATGAGCCACATGGAAAAACTAAACGATTTGTCACTTTTCTGGGGAGATACGTTTTCTCATGCTTACACGGTAGGTTACTGTCGCCAAGAGTTACGATTTTTCAAGTTTTTTAAGGTTACACGGTTTCGGTTTGTTTTTTGTTTTTGTTTTTTTTTTTGACAAGAAAAGGTTACAAGGTTTCGTTGTGTTAGTTGCGAAAAGACAGTACTGTTGGTCAAATTGTATAAAAAGATTTCCATTCACTCTACATGATCTAGATACACTCTACAATTTGGTCGTCTTGCAGATTAGAATCACTAGATTGAGGTCTGATAAGGCTTGCAGTTACAGTTTGGTCATCTCGCAGATTAAGACGTCCGGCGAGGCGAGAGTCAATAGAAAACGTGCCGTGGATACACTGAACCAACAATTACAGTTTGGTCGTCTCGCAGATTAGAATCTACTAGAGGTCTGATAAGGCTTGCAATGGATAGATATAACCTACTACATCAGGACTAGGCGAGAGTCAATGAAAACCGTGCCCTGGATACACTGAACCAACAGGATGCAGTCGATGCCAGAGAAAATAAATAAATATATATTGATCTGCGTAGAAAAGGTGTCTCTGGACCAAAACCACATTCTATGAGGACCACCTACTCACATTCCGTAGTCCTTACGGACGGAACGATGAATACCAAAACCAACACGGCTATTTGCAAAATCAATTCAGCGACAATTGGGAAACCAAAATTAAATTCCAAAACAACAGGTGAGCCAATGATCCTACATTAGCTTACAAGACAATTTTTATAACGGCATTTAATCAATTGATTTCCATTTTGTTTGGCAGAGGGCGAATCAAGCCAAAGAAGATCAAAATCCAAGAAGACACTACATGCCAGAAGATCATCTTCGCAAAACTTTATTTCAGGTATGCTACTGAACCTTATAGTTACAAGAAATTACAATACTTAATCATACATGGTATTACCATAGAATGCACAACCAGTTCACGGTATTACCATAGAATGCACATTACGACTATTTTCTTCCTCCTGACTGGCATAGAACGTAACTTGGTTTTCAATCATTTATAATTGTCTCTATAATTGTTCAATCTCATATATCCAGAAAATATATACTCACTTTCTTATTGCTGCACAGTATGTGTTCCATAAAATACATGAAAAATGTTTAGAACTATATATCTTTTTTCCCGGATGGAGTTTTCGTGTTCCGTGTGCAGAATGGTTACATATTTCATTATTTATGTGTTATCGTCAAGGCAAATGAAGTTAAATTTTTACATACTCAAGTTACGCTCTTGGATCCGAGTTGGCGTTGTTTTGATGATGTTTGGTAATAGTTTAGTAATATTTTTGATGCTAACTTTTTACATAAGGTTTACAAAATAGTACTTTATATATAAGTGGACGCAACAGTATACGTGGTTTCATCCAGTTGGTGTTGTTTTGATGATGCTTGGTAATTAGTTTCATAATTGTTTTGAGGCTAACTTTTTACTAATACATTAGTTTACACGGTAGTACTTTATAAATGGATTCAGATTGCAGCAATATACATGGTTTCGCATATAGAACCACATGATAGCAAAATTATGTTACAATGTGTCTGGCGATTAGGTGCTGAATAAATCAAGCATCAAATATGGAAGTCGAGTTACCCCATCTACAACGAACAATTTTTTTGTGGTCGGCTGTGACTCAGAAGGGGCATAACATAGGATGCAACCTGCTCGAGGCAGAATACTACTATGAGTGTACATGATCATGTGACGCTAGGGAATTGTGCAAGAAAGGGCATACAGTTTGTGTCTCATACCAAAATTTTTTATAGAAATATCTTAAAATTGGATGAAATCTCATATATATTATAGGAATCGATAAAACTCATATTCGTAACTCATGAAGTTCATAGAAGCTGCTTTAAGTTAGGTTAATTACAAAATTGGGATAATAGGGAACAATCACATCGAGAAAGGAACGAAATGAAGTGATTAAATGACAGAAAAATTTGTTTCTTAAGAGTGGAATGGACTGATCTTGTCTGCGTAAAGAGTCCAATTTTACAATAAATTGCGTTACTCCGTACTTTCACACATGCATCCTTATTCACTTTTCATGTTAACTTCCTGAATTTTTTAGCTTTTAACAATTAGAAGGATCGTATGCTTCATGCACTGCCAGTCTGCTCTACAACCATTTTCACACATGTTTGGGAATTAACGAGGTGTGGATTCTTTATCATGGAAAAATTATGGAATTTTAATTTTTATTGTGAAAGACTCATGGTTCTAACCTAGCATATATATGCTCTTCAAAAAGATTTAGCTTCAAATGATATTTCATTGTGTCTCTTCCTGCTATGGCATGCGAGTAATCTTGAAATAACTATTGCCTTTAGTTGCTGATTTCAAGCCATACACATATAGATCTAATTAGTTTCTGTAATACGGAAATGTTGTACAACTGTTTATTATGTCTTTTTTTGTTGTCAGATTTTCTCGATTTCACTTTGCGCTCTATTTGAATCCTTCAAGTCCATCTATTTCTTTGATGAATGCCGATAGCTAGGAATCACATTTGATCCGCAATATATATTTCGATTAGAAAAATTAGTGATAGGAAGCTACTAGTAAATTAAAGCTGGAGCGGTCCAGAGAAGGCAATGATTTTTTTACTTTAGTTTTTTTTTGGAAAAGAAGTACAAATATGCTTTGAAACCACAACGAAGTATAGATATGCTTCGGAACTCCACAAAAGAATAAGAGGAAAGTATATACTTTTATATTTTTTATTCTTTTGAGTATTCCCTTCGCACAGATTCTATTTCTTTGAAAGCAAAAACAGAGGCAAGTATATATTATATGTGTATATAATCAATTCGCATGCTAGGGGCAGAATGATGTCAAGGAGAAGTTTAATGCTTTTGCTTTCAAGAATGATAATTAACCTTACACGCCTAAACTACATACAGTCAAAGATACATCATAATAAACCATTGAAGATGTCAGATTATAATTATACGAGATATATTCTAACCCTATTGATTATATTTACTTCAAGTATGCAATAGAAATTTTGAAACAGATAAAGAAGCCAAAAGAGGAAGATACAATTAAAAGCACAAGAGATCCGAAATGTTATGCCCCCAAGCTTGGGAGCGCCCCGATTCAAAAGAGAATGTTAAGAAAAGTAAAATGTTAAGAACAAAAAAGCAAGGCTAAAGAAGTAAGTCAAGGCTGAAGAGGTAGTTGTTGAATGGGAGTAGCACCAATGGCTTCTGTTTCGATAGAACCACCGTCACCACCACCAGCTCCATCAGTTTCTGCAGCACTGCCACCAGGCTCCTTGACCTCCGCTTCAAGAGTACTACCACCAGCTCCAGAAGTTTCAACTTCGATAGCACCAGCACCATGAGATTGATTAGGAGGATATGCCGAAGATGAAGATCCACCAAGTGTCTTCTGAGAAATTGAAGCTTTATCTTCCGTAACTTTAATCTTTGATTCTTCATCATCATCAGTATCTTCATCACTCTCTCATTCGTCAGAGATAGTTTTCTCATCGTCAAATAGTTCATCTTCGTAGAAAACTTCAAGATCAAGAGGTTCGCGAGGAATGCTGCGAGAATCAAAGAACTCGTTGAAAAGCTTGACCTTAGCATCTTGAGCATTCCTTCGGGTCATCTTTGCAACCTTAGCCGCATCTCTCTCCATCTTAGCGAAATCCTGGTTCAAGTACTTGATATCTTCCTTGAGTCGGGAAACTTCGTTAGTGAGCTCATCTTTCTGACGAGATAGATGAAGAACCTAATTCTGGAAGTGTTGCTCAGTTACTGCGAAGAAAAAAGAAAAGATATGAGAAATTCAATAAATAAAATATAATACGAGCAAAAGGTACCTACAACATCTAAAACTACCTTCATTCTGAAGGATAAACGAACCCAAAGTCTTTTGAACATCGGTATTAAGGTGATCAAGCCTAGAAATCTCAAGGTTCGCCTCTTCAAGTTGGAGGAAAAGCTCGTGATACGCATTATCCCATCCTTTACCATGACCACATTCAGAGTCATCTTCGCCGGAACTAATGGTAATAGATCTTTTACTCTTTGAAGGCTCAGAGAGTTTTGTCTTCGAAGGGGGTTCGATATCTTTTTTACATTGAAATTTCTCCAAACGAGATAGAAGAAAGGAAACTTCGTCTTTCATACGATTATTCTTAGTTTTCAAATCAGTAACTTCGTTATGGGACTTGCGAAGATCGGCTTCAGACTTATCCTTCCTCTTGATAATGCGGATTTTATCTTCTTCTAAACGTTTAATCGAGGTCAAAGATGAGGAGTGAAGATTCCTCGAAGTAGTAAGAAGATTTCCAACTCGTCTTTGCTCGACCTTTAGATTCTCGTTCTCTGTATGAAGATGAAAGTTTAATTCTTCATTATTCACAGATTGAGCAGTTAGATGATCCACTTGCGAGAACAAAGTTTCTATCTTCTCATTTAAAATCTCGTTCTCGGTCACGTAACTATCAATCTGAGATACAAGAATCAAGTTCTCTTCGCGAATATCTTCAACCAGCGCTTTTGCTTCGAGAGTGTCCATGTAATGTTTCGAAGATTGAGCTTGACGAAAAATAAAATAAGAAAAATATCAAAGGAAAAACTAAGGCAGGGATCGAACACACAGAAGAAAAAAAGACTTACTGCGATATTCACCGGCTTTCTTCTCCATTTTTTACGCGAACTTCTTCTCCTCAGCGAGATCGCTTTGCAGCTTTCGGATACGAGCATTGGAAAGTTCCAGTCTTTCACGAGACAATCTAGTCTTAACAAGATTATCCATATGGCGGTTGAACTCCTGCGAAATATTAAGTAAGAATGAGAAAGTGACTCACGAAATAAATACGAAAGGAGGAAACTAAAACTCACCATGCCCATTAAAGCAACGTGCTATTGGAGAGTCAGATTTAGCGAAGCATTCTCCATGAAAGACTGTTCTTCGTAAATAAAGGTATCAGAACATAAAGAAGCTAAGGATTCAAGTGCAGGGGACCTCAGAGTAGCATCTTTCCGAGCTGAAATGAAGATGTCCCTCAGAAAATCAAGATCAGGGAGATACGAAGGATCATCTGACTCAAACATCTTTCTTTTTCCTTTCTCCTCCTCCTTCTTATCCTTGCGAAGTTTATCAAGAGAATCTTCCACTTCGATGACTGGAGGAGTACGAAGAGAAGAATCTGTATCCTTATGGAGCTTGGGAAGAGTAACTTCTTGAAGAGGACCAGTTGATTGATACTTAGGAGGAGGAGTAGGTTGACTTGAAACTGTCCTAGAATCCTTCACTTGGGTAAGTGCATCCAGGTTCAAGACTATTCGTTGACGCTTCGGTTGGGGGGGAACATTGGGAAGATTGGTAGAATCACTCTGCAAGGAACGAAACTATAAAATCATTTGAAGAAAATAATCACGAGGTAGAGAGATTGAAAGTACTTTATTAGTATAACGAGACATCAGGGAACGATCACGTTTCTTTTGCCCCTTAGTAGATCCGGCAGTAGCTTGGGGAACAACAGGTTCATCATCCTATGAAGTAAAAAGTAAGAAGATCATATGATAACAAAATCAGCGAAGCAAAGTGACAGGACAATACCTGTTCAGAAGCAGGAGATTCAGTAGAAGCCTTCTTTTTCTGGCAATCCTTAAGAAAACCAGCAGGAGGGGTTGGATACTAGATCAAGGAGAATAATTTTAAATGCAGTAAAAGGGAGAAAAACGAATTGAGAGAAAGGCGAAGATTACCCCGACTGGCATCTCGGGCCATCGGAGCCTCCCAGGCTCATAAGCTGCGAAGTGACTATGCTCGGGAAGAGGACCGGAACGAGCTTCGCTATTAGGATCCAAACCCCAAATCAGAGGACCCTCGACCAAAATGATCGACATCCTGGAGAAGAGCTTTAGAAGAGTCATCCATGGATTTCCGAGCAAGCTTAATACCCCACTCTTGATATTTCCTCGTGGTCATGGTTTTATCGATGTAGTTCGCCACAAAAGAATCCATGTTATAATCTCCAGAATTATATTCCTTCGCGTATGCAGGAATCTGAGAAGGGCCAACCCTTGAGAGAATCACGAATTCATTAGCGATATGGATTGCATTCCAACTGAGTTGAAATACACCTCACTGAAGCTTGGTCAGTATTTCGTAGAAGAGAGGATTGGACGTGACATATAAAGGAAAAGGCAAACCATCCCTCAACTGGATAGCAGTGATGATGACTCTATTGGGAGACCAGTTCTCAGATTGTATCCACCTGTAATTCAACTCCATGTTCTTGGCTGCAATAATGGAAGGAGTAGCAGATAAGTCGACCGCTGGAGTTAGGGTTAAGCCCTTCTTCTCGAACTCGGCTTGAAAATCCTAAAGGGTTTTAGATAATGTTAGAGATCGATTCTTCTTGGGAGCCATTAATCTAGAGATTAAAAAGAAGTTTTGAAAACTTAGAACAAAAGGAGATTTATCCTGATAAGCAGAAAAGAAGGTAGCAGCAGTAGAAATAACAACAGCAGGGAAGAAGAAGAGTGAAGGAAAATAAGAAAAGTAAAGAGAAATCGAGTATTTATAGTAAAACCGATTAGGAACCGGCTAAGACGGGTCATTGAAGCGGTGGAAGAAGTGGAATCGGTTATGAGCGGTTACGAGAGAACGTGGCAACGTGGAAGCGAGATTTAAGGAGACGTGGCGGTTTCGAATTTAATTCGAAATTGTCTTTCCATCCTTAATCTTTGCGAATGGAATAAGAAAAGGCAAAATGTAGGTACAGAAATCCTACTCTCCACGTGGTCGGACGATGTTGCACGAAATAGATGAGGGAATCTTTAACAGAAGATCTTTTATCAACTTCGAGAGCGGACGTCAGTGATAGGTCAAATCGAGTGTCAGAATCACTTTTACAAATATAGATCTGCGAAGTATTGATCCCATGGATATGTATGAAGTATGTATCAAAAACCAACAAAGCGAGATAAAAACAATGGGGCGAGAAGATAGTTAACGAAGAATGAGTTACGAGACGAAATAAACAATGGCCTCAGACGAAGATGGATTGTTGCGCAAGAAATGGGCCAGCTGTAACGACAGGATACCGAAGTTATCGACGAAAAGAATGGAATAACTTTATTGAAAATGGTTTGGGCGAAGTATAAAGTAGAGTCACGTGAATTGTGTGATCTCTGGCGAAGTAAAATGAGTTGTACTCCACTAACTATGTTTTGCCTATAAATAGAGACCTTGGTTCATTGTAAAAGGGGTTGGATAATTTAGTTTGGGAGAGGTCATGTTGAGAGAAAATAAGCTAGGGTTATTGTGAGTTTTCATATTTGTATCTTCATCATATTTATTCATCAATAAAGGAATTTCTATTTCGTGTACAATTGAGAAGGAAAAATTTGATCCCGTTCACATAATCATGTCTTAGGTCTTGTCTAATTATCAATCGGGTGTGCTACTGGATTTCCAGTAGTTACAGATCTTCTCAAGTCGCATCACAAAAATATCTTTCTCACCTGGGTTCGATCAAGTCTAGCACGAGTCGAATTTGAGAAAGCTTTTAATGGAACAGGGCCGGGCTTTTCCTTTTAAACTCTAAACCACTAGCATCGGAGTTGCCTTTGGGATGGTAATGTTTTTTCTTTTTCTTTTTCCCTTTTGCACAAGAGAGATGATAATGGTTAGGTTGATTTTCACATTTATTATAACACTTTATTTATTTATTTTTGGTAAAAATGGATTAAAAGTGCCTACCAGAGGTAACGAAGAGAGCTCAAAGAGCACACAACCCCTAGGGAGACTGACAACACCCTACTTTCAACCGTCGCATTAGTAGTAGACTAAAAAATGGATTGTTCAGCAGATTTCTCCCATCAGAAGACCTAGGCCATCAATAACATGACCCTCGAACCATCCAAAATCTTTCCGTTGGCAGCGGTTAATTTAGGTTGTTGTCAGTGGCACACTTTTTGTAGCCTTTACTGAAAGCGTATTGATATCCAGTTCCAGTGACACGAAGCTCCTAAGTGCGGCGTTCCTCATTTTGAAGCAGGACATTGGTTGTTTCATCCTATTTTTTGGACATGCTACCTTAGCTGAAAAATGTTCTAGTGCAAATTTCACCGGTGTAAACTGTAAAGGAAAAATAATGATTTGTTTAACAAAATGGTAGTTGTTTATGTTCATTAAACCTTTATTTAAAAAGCATCCAACTGGCAAACAAGATTTATCAACTCATCATACGCCTCGTAAAGGAGCCTTTCACACGCTGCAGAAGAAAGGAAGCATCTCTGAAAAATGAAGCACATATATTATCAGTCTGGTATATTATGAGGCGAATGCAAACCATCCTTCTTACCATGATTAACATATTGGATATTTTCAATAACATGGAAAAGAAAATGGTTTTCGTTTTTGGATTGCCGCTACAACGGGGAGCGTCCTACGTTGAATAGACACAATGGATGTTAGCTGGAGATAAAGAGGCACCTCTAATACGTGTGATAGCTCACAAAAGATACAACCATTCCCATTAGACACCTTATGTGTCTTTTGGAAATGAGAAGGCATCTCCAATATGCATGAGTTCTCTATAAGTAGTGATGAGTGATTTTCATTCAAGGATGAAGAACATCTCCGTTTTCTCTCTTACAAGCATCATCAGAAACTAATCCAGTGTGTTCTTGGTTGGGTCAAGGTTGTACAAGCTTTGAATCCAACATTGTTGTAGGGCTTCAAGTATCCTGACAGCAATATTGATTGACCTATTTGTACTCGCCAATCTTATTGGGAAGGGTCGAATAATTGTCGAAAAGAAACCTTGAACCCGGAGACAACATTCTTTTCTTCACCTTGTTTTAGTGTCAATTATCCAACAGAGTGCTTCTCTTTTGTCGTTGAATTATCACATGGGCTTCCATGTCTCTTTCTTCCTCGCCCAAGTGGAGAAAGTACAGAAGTGACACATTCTTCTCGTGGTCCATTACTCTCTTGCGCAGGAACTGGAGAGGGAACAGGAGCAAAACACTCTTCTTTGGTCCATGACTTTCTGGCAAAGGAATTGGGGAAGGGATTGGAGCAAAATACTCTTCTTTTGGTCCATCATTTTCTGGCGCAAGAATTGGAGAAGCAACAGGAGGAAAACTCTCTTGTTTTGGTATATCTCTTGCCCGAGTGGTTAAGGGGGAACACTTAAGATCTTCTACACATAAGTTATTTTCAGGGTTTTTTTTTTTTTTTTTTGCATAAGTTCCCATTGGTTCGAACCCCATAGCCAGCATTTTATTATCCTGCTTTTTGCATCAGATGAATTCATTGTACGAGGATTATATTGCCGAATGTGAATCTATGAACATGATCTTAGTATGGCCACAGAAATATATTGGTCAGACGTTGAGCCCCCTTATACAGTTCACACTAATGATAAAAAGCTAAGATGTGTTGTCCACTTATAGATTTTGTTAATTACATATTTTTTTTCTTTTCAATTGAAAAAGCGATAGTTACCTTTTTCCAGAAATGGAGGGTTTCTCGAGGGAGCATTAAACATCTTTTTGTCTCCATGGTAAAATAGTACACTAATTTCAGTGAATGCACAACCTAACATCCAGATGTTACTGACTGTTACGGCATATTTCCTCATCAATAAACTTCACAAATACACTCAATTCGATCCTTAAAAATATTCAATAATCATAAAAGATTCAAAATAACTTGTTGAATCACAAAGAGATCGTTTCGTATAGACGAACACCCATGTATCGGTCTCTAATTGAATGTTGTAATCACGACGGAAATCGGTGCTGGAGATCACTGAAGTGATTGTTTTTGAAACGGTTTTCATACGTACCATTTCTGGTTGAGCTAGTCGGGATAGTATGTCTTGAATTAGTTCAGATGGGAGTAGATATAGACCAACGGCATTATTTGTTGTTGGGTTCAGGCGGTTATCCATTTCTTTTTCAAACTCTTTTTTTTCTTTGCGGTTTCTTTCTTTGTGTACTAAATGTTGGGATTTCTTGGCTTTCCATATTATCACGAATGAACTGCCACTGTATTTGCCTTTCCTCAGTGTAAGTGGAACTATACAGACAGTGAGAACCCACTCTTGGTTTGCTGGACCCAAATGAATAATAATGCATAAGCTCAAGTAAGCAATACCCCCTGCTCTACCCCTTGAGTTTGAAAACCAAAGATGAGGATAATTTCATTTGATTTAGTCTCTGACAAAAAAAAAGAAAAATTATATCAAGGTAGCAGTTAAAAATACAAATGTCTAGTTGATTACGACCAAGGCCCTGGCAATTCCATACTAAGATTTTCATAACAGTAGGAAAGATAAAGAAAACAATGAAATAAGAGGAAGGAAAAGTAAGTAGAAGGAGGATAAATAGGACCAAGTAGCTGCATCATCAACTGGTGACCGTCATCAGGTATAACAAAAACATGCTTGTGTGCTTTGTCTGCGGTTGCAAGGAGTTAAATGCATAATATTAAATTCACCAAAATCTGGATCTTTATCAACAGGATCATTTCGAGCCACGAGCTATCTACAGCCAGAATTCCACAAAGAAGAGGTTGTTTCAGGGCAATTTTTAAGTACACAAGCACTTACCACATTGGAATCAGTTGGATTAGCATCTTCAGGATCAATAGCTTGAACCTGACCAAGAAGACCCATAGCATAAATAACATCCATGTCGAAGAATTCAGGGACTAAATCTTTGATGTCAAGTCAAAACCATTGAGAGCCAAAATCCGTAGTGTGCTAATCCATTAAAGGAGTCCATCGATGAATGTGAAACAAAGAACCACCAAGGCGCATTCTGCAAAATCTCTGACCTGGAAATATTTTTGAGCAGGAGAGAAAACTTGTAAATCTTGATAATGAACCCAGATAGCTTTAGCCTGATAAATAGCAACTCCATTTGGCATTGGCAGCTCTCGAAAAATCTTACCAACAATAACCCATTTCCACTTCGCGCTACCTCCAGATAAATCAGAGCTGCCAATTGATGTGATGGACATTCTAGTAGTTAGATCAGTAATTTCCCTTTGAGCATTAGAAGCCTTGAAAATGCCAGTAAAGATTAGAATAAAACCAGATGAAGTTTGAATTACCATTTCAGATATAGTATAGCTTGAAGTACTTATTTAGTTATAGTACTAATAACTAAGATTAACTACTAAGATTTATTTTTGAGTAGGATACCTATACCAAAGATATAGGTCTCCTACAAATCGGACAGTCTTTGATGTTTCCTTGATCCAGGCAAGTAACCTGCAAGCACTCTTGATGCCCGAAATGACCGCACGTCGGAACTACACTCAACAAGTCCCCTTCCTGGTAATCCACCAAGCAATAAAAACATTCTGTCTCTTGATTATCATGTGCTGCAGAATATTGACTCGTGGGGAGCACGATAGGTAATATCTGATCTTCTTCTTGTCTGCCTGATAGGTAATCTCTAATTTTTTTCCTATAACAGATTATTACTACCGCAATAACACACACAAACAGAAAGAAGCCTAAACACACATATGCTCCATACTTCTCAAGAAATGCCTTGATACCTGTAAAAAAGGGTAATACACAATGAAAATCAAAAGGAACATTAATTTCGATAAGTTATAAACCCAATTCAGAAACATTCTCTTGTATGAGTTGAACACATCAACAATTCTTCCTGGTCTCTGGATTGATTTTTCTTTCCTCATTTTATTCCCCATAACATCTAAACCCACATTCTTCCTTTTGGATTTTTCATGTGAAATATGATCTACTTCTTCAGAATCATCGGTAGCATATGAAAAAGGAGAGATTTTGTGAACTGTGCTTACTCTTTCAATGAATCAACGCAATTTTACCAAAAAGAATTAAAAAGTAAAAAAAAAAAAAAAAAAAACACCAAAAGCAATTTGGGCGAATCACGAGGGCCGGAATGTGCGCCCCCGTTTTAGACGGTGCACAAATTCGGACTCCTTGAATTCACTAGAGGACATTAATTAATTTTAATTACTCCCTCCGTTCCATTTCACTTGATGTTGTAGAGTTTTGTCTACGTAATGTGGGTTGTGCAAGGCGTGGCAAACCGGCGTAAAAACTATGCTAAACTTTTCGGAGATTCTCTCTCCAGCCTACCTAGTACTTGTTATTGGAAAAAGGCTTCGGTTCTCCGTTGTAGAGTTTTTCATGCAGATTAAGAAACATAAGAGAGAGTTAAATTTTTCCAATTCTACCCATATTACTACCTTTTAAAAAATATTAAATGACCTACTTTTTAGTTTTAGATTTTAGAGAAAGTTAACAATCCCATTTTAATTTACTTGGGATGTACCAAATTTTTATAGATCAGAGTGTTTATCCTCTATGAGAAATATTTAAAAATTGGAATAATTGTTTATATGTTAATTCCAAAGCAAGGAATATACTAAAACTCTAAAACATCAACTAAAATGGAAGGGAAGGAGTATTCTTTATCAAATCAACCTAAAGAAAAGATTTAACTTATAAAATCAACAGCAGTTGTACTTGGAGTAGGCCCAAAGATTCTTCAGACAAAAATCAAATACTGTATAAAACTTTCTAAAATAAGAAAAATGAAGAACACACTCACCACCTCCATGTCCATCATCATGTCCTCCATGTCCTTCATATGCAAAACAGAAAAAGAAGAAAAATACGAGGAAATTAAACAACAACCAAAGGAGGATGAAAAATAAATAGTGAATCTTAATTAGGTACCAGCTCCGGAAGAACGATGACGGCCATATTCCCTACCACCCGCCATTGATTCTTCAATATGTAGAGAAATGAACTTGATGACAATAGGCTGATGAAGAAACTCAAGATGAAATGGAAGCGAAAACCCAACTCCGCCAGGATAGAAGAAAACGTTCAACTTTTATGTTACTTTAGACAATTTTCTTGTAATCCAAAACTTATATCTATTGCTGCTAGTTAGCTTTTCCAATGAAGAAGAAGATGCAAATGGGGGAAGCCGAGAAGAAAACCAGAAGGAAAAGAGTAAAGGTTTTGGTTGGTTTTAATTAAAGAAGAATTAAGAGGAATCTCAACAAATTATATCACCAGAAATGGCTTACACGCAGGAATGATAGAAATTAAATCTGAATACTAAACAAGGAAAAAAAGGTAAAAAGAATAGTCGAGTTTTTCAACACGCAACAACTAAAGCAAAACTAATTTCAGCACTATATACTACAGAGGCTTGTTATTGTTGAGAGATAGAAAGAGTTCAGTAGAAGGTTTCGATGTATGAACCAGTCATTCTCTGTATAATTCTATATATGTATGCTAATTAGTTTCTAGTCATTTTCTTAGAGAGTGAAACGCAAATCAGTGAGCACTACAACTCCTATATAAAGCATGCACAATATAGAAATGGCATTCCTTTTCTTTTCTCATAATTGGGACCCACAAGTGGCCACTTGGCGTCCCCACAATCAATCTTTGATTCTGATGAGGTCACATCAGCAATAACTTTCCATGTCATTTGCATCTTATTGGCTATTCCAACCATGATTACGAACTGGGCAGTCCAGTTGGCAAACTCGAAGGGTCACTATCAAAATCCAAAAGTTCCACAATTGCAAGAATACACAAAATTGCATATGTTCACACCATTGTGTATATACTGTCAAGTACCATATTCACACTTTCAATAGGTCTCACGTAAAAACAAACATGTACATATTCGGTTGCACCAACATTTGTTTGGAAAAATTCAAACGAAACACCCCCATAATGGTTATGCCTGTGAGATAACTTACAAATCGTATTTCTCTCAAAATTCTCACTTACAAAATCAACAAACCGTCACAATCCTTCAGAATGCAGGCACAACCTCAAATTATTAGTGTTAGGACATAACAGATGTCGTAGTATTCAAGTTAGTATTTTGTGAATATTCCAGAACTTGTTATACATAGAATGTCTTGTGTTACAAGAATTCTTAAGTTAGGAAATACTTGTTGTACAGGTCTTTTAGTTTATTTAGAATTCTAAAGAGTCTGTATATATATGGTCTTATAGTCGATGCTTTGTACACATTGAATAACAGAGAATAATTCTTCTAAACTCTCTTCTTCTCTTCTCTTTATCTTTACCTTCTATACCTAAACTTGACTTGGTATCATCCTTGTTCGATTCTCCATGTCTTCCGCATCTACCACAGTTTCTACAATTTCTACAGTTTTAAGTTCTGCTCAATCTATGATGGCTTCATCTGTTTTCTCCCAACCACATCATATTATTACTGTCAAGCTTGACGAAACCAATTATTCACTTTGACGTGCCCAATTTCTACCCTATCTTCAAGGTTATGAACTTGATGTATTTGTTAATGGTGACAAACCCTGTCCTCCTGCTACTCTTGAAAACACATCAACCCCTAATCCAGAATATGCTCCTTGAAAGAAACAAGACAGAATTCTTTTTGGATGGATCTTTTCTTCTCTAACTCCTGCTGTTCTAAGGCATGTACATCGTCTCACTACTTCACAGGAGGTTTGGTCTTCTCTTGAGTCTTTATTTTCTTCTAAATCTGATACTCATATTCATCATCTTCAATGTGAGCTTCGTGCCTTAAAGAAAGGTTCTCTGTCTATGAGGGCTTACATAGACCGTGCTCGTGATATCGTTGATAGTCTCGCTGCTGCTGATACTACTGTCACCAATGCAGAGTTATGTCATTGTATCCTAGCTGGGTTGGATTCATCTTATGATTCCATAGTCACGTCTCTTACAACTTCTATGGGCACTATGAAACTTGAAGATTTTATTACTTACCTTCTTACTTTTGAGTTACGAATGGAACAACAGCACAAGCCTTTACTCTCTCAACCTGTTGCCAATGTTGCCTCCTCTACAAGATCTCTCGCGTCAAGCTCTAATTATTCCCAACAGAGTAATACTGGACAGACACATAATGGTGGTTCTCGTCAGGGAGCAGTTTGTAAACTCTGTGATAAGCCCGGACATCTTGCACATCTATGCTGGAAGCGGTTTGATCGTACGTTTCGACCACAACCACCTCGTCTATCACCATCATCTACTGGACAAACTTCTTCTGCTCCTCGTGCGTATTTCGCTCAAGCACCAAGCTCTCTTTCTACTGCTCCTTGGGTCCCTAACAGTGGTGCTACAGATCATATTACTAATGATCTTTGTCGACTACACCTTCACTCGGAATATAATTGTCCTGATCAAATTAAGTTGGGTAATGGTACTTCTATTCCTATTTCTCATGTTGGTTCCTCCATTCTAGGAACCCATGACCGTAAGTTGCATCTTCACAACACGCTTTATACTCCTCAAATATCTCATAATTTGTTATCTATTTCTCATCTTACCACAGATAACAATGTTTTGTTTGAGTTTCATCCTGATTTTTGTCTTGTGAAGGATCGGTGTACGGGGAAGGTTCTTATGCGCGGCCGTAGGGAGGGTGGTCTCTATGAACTTGATGCTGCGTCAATTTCTCCCCAATCTTGTGTCGGTGAACGTGCTAATCTCCATAATTGGCACTCTAGATTAGGACATCCTATGATGCGTATTGTGCGTCATATTTTCTCTAAATTTTCTCTTCCAGTTTCTAGTAAAACTATAAGTTTTTGCTCTTCTTGTCATGAGCATTGGAGTCATAAATTGTCTTTCCCTTCTAGTACAACACAATATTTGAATCCTTTAGATTTGATTGTTTCTGATATCCGGGGTCCCTCTCATATTTTGTCTAATGAAGGTTACCGATACTATATTATCTTTATTGATGCGCATAGTCGTTTTACGTGGATGTTTCCTTTATCTCACAAATCAAATGTTTACTCTATTTTTCTTGTGTTTCAGAAACATGTTGAAAATCTTTTTAATCGAAAAATCAAAAAATTCAGTCAGATAATGCTGTTGAGTATCGTAAACTCACTCCTTACCTTCAACAGCATGGTATTTTTCATAGATTTTCATGTCCACATACATCTAAACAAAATGGTCTAGTTGAACGTAGACATCGTCATATTCATGAAACTGGTCTTACTATATTGTCCCAAGCTTCCGTTCCTTCTTCGTACTGGTATGATGCTTTCTTTACAGCATGTTACTTGATGAATCGTGTTCCATCTTCTGCTCTTGCAAATGTATCTCCTTATGAAACTCTGTTTGGTGCAGTGCCTGATTACAATTCCCTACGTGTTTTTGGTTGTCTCCGCTATCCTCACCTTCGTCCATATTGATCTCATAAGATGGATCATTATCTTATCCTTGTGTTTTCATAGGATACAATCCCTCTCATAAAGGATACAAATGCCTTCATATTCCAACTGGTCGTGTCTACATCAGTCGTCATGTTGTGTTCAATGAGACCATTTTTCCTTTTGCTGCGTCGTCGACACCATCTCCGACAACTACTGATCAGGTAACCTCTACTTCCATGCATGATCTTCCAATCTTTGTGAGTTCATCTCCTAACACTATTCAGGAACAGCCTGTTGGGTTATCTCCGGCTATATTACCACCAGTTGTGGTATCGACACTAGTTGTTACTTCTTCTTTATCGAGTGACGAACTGCCATTCCATTCTTGGGGTGAATTAAGTCCTTTTTTGTCTACTACTTCACCGGTAATGTCTACTTTGCCTGATGTTTCACCTGACAGTATTTCCTCGGCTCAAGACGTTACTTTAAAGCCATCCAACACTTCAGTCTCAACTGGCCATCCTATGATAACTCGTGCTAAAGATGGGATTTTCAAACCCAGAGTTCCTACTGGCTCTAAATATGCACTGATTGCTGACTCTCACCTTGAACCTACTTGTTATTCGCAAGCACAGGCAGATCCTAATTGGCGTCAAGCATCAGATACTGAGTATAATGCGTTACTTCAAAATGGTACGTAGACTTTGGTACCTTAGCATCCTTCTATGAATCTTATTGGCTGCAAATGGGTTTTTCGAATTAAACGAAAAGTTGATGGTACTATTGAACGTTATAAAGCTCGACTATTAGCTAAAGGATATAATCAACAGGAAGGTGTTGATTATGGTGAAACATATAGTCCGGTTGTAAAACCGTGTACTATACGTATCATTCTAACGTTAGCTCTTTCTAATAATTGGTTTATTAATCAGTTTAATGTACAAAATGCTTTTCTACATGGCAATCTTGAAGAAGAAGTTTACATGAAACAACCCCCAGGATATACTGATCCTAATTTTCCTACATATGTCTGTAAACTACATCGTTCTCTCTATGGTTAAAGCAAGCTCCACGAGCCTGGTATCATCGACTTAGTACTTTCTTGTTACAAAATGGATTTGTAACTTCTAAATGTGACTCCTCACTCTTCGTTCCTCGTGATAACACTGGTATTATTCTTTTACTAGTTTATGTCGATGATATTATTCTTACTGGTTCAAGTACAACCAGATTGGAATCTATTCGTACTTCTTTGCAAAATGAATTTTGCAATTAAAGATCTTGGTCCATTGTCTTATTTTCTTGGAATTGAAGCATCACATACTTCTTACAGTTTATTTCTTTCACAGAGACGGTATGCTCAAGATCTTCTTATTCGAGCAAAAATGGATGGTGTAAAACCAATTCAAAATCCACTTAGTACCACTGGAGATATATCCTCTGATCGTAATACTTTATTAACTGATGCTACTGAATATAGGAGTATTGTTGGTGCTTTGCAAAATCTAACATTTACTCGTCCTGATTTAGCTTATGCAGTTAATAAGGTTTGTCAATTCATGCATAATCCAACTGAATATCATTGGAGTTTAGTTAAACGTATATTATGTTATCTGAAGCATACTTCTACGTTTGGAATTTTTCTTTAACCAGCAAGTAACTTACACTTATCATTTACTGCTTATACGGATTCTGATTGGGCTGGTTCTTTGGATGATCGACGCTCTACTAGTGGATATTGCATCTATTTGGGTGATAATATAATTTCTTGGAGCGCTCGAAAATAGAAAACAGTTTCTCGTTCAAGTACTGAAGCTGAATATCGAGGTCTTGCTATCGCTACTGCTGATATTATGTGGATTCAATCTCTTCTTTCAGAATTACAAGTATCTACTAAATGTCCTCCTATTTTGTGGTGTGATAATCTTGGAGCAACTTATCTTACGGTCAATCCTATATTTCATGCTCGAACAAAACACATAGAGATTGATTATCATTTTGTTCGTGATCAAGTTGCCTCTAAACAATTAGATGTTCGGTTTATCTCTTCCAAAGATCAGGTTGCAGATATCTTTATGAAACCTCTTTCTAAAGATCGAATTTCTACTCTAAGGACCAAGCTAACAGTTCAAGATGACCCGTTACGCTTGCGGGAGGGTATTAGGACATAACATACGTCGTAGTATTCAAGTTAGTATTTTGTGAATATTCCAGAACTTGTTATACATAGAATGTCTTGTGTTACAAGAATTCTTAAGTTAGGAAATACTTGTTGTACAGGTCTTTTAGTTTATTTAGAATTCTAAAGAGTCTGTATATATATGGTCTTATAGTCGATGCTTTGTACACATTGAATAACAGAGAATAATTCTTCTAAACTCTCTTCTTCTCTTTTCTCTATCTTTACCTTCTATACCTAAACTTGACTATTAGCTTTTATGATATCATGTCATTTAGCTGAATAATAAATACGGGTATTAACCACCACAAGTACCAAAACCCCATTTTTACATTTAAAAAACCCAAGAAGAATGGACGCGGCCAAGAAAGGCAATAAGCGACGAAAGAGGCAGGTACTTGGCCTCCATCAAGTCACCACATGAATCGCAACATTGTCACTGTTCTGCAAAATAACATTCGAACCTACATAGGAGATGATATTCTACATCAAGAAAAAAGAAATTTAGAATAATGAAGATCTTGCGCGCAGTGGTGGATGAACAACTCAAAAACTATGTTTTACTTGAAATAGAGGAATGAATGAACCTAATCAACTGGAAAAGAATTCCCAAAGCTTCCTTACTTTTTTTAACCCAAAAAAAGAAAACAGACTCATCCGTGAAGATTTCTTACGTCTTCACAATGATTGTACAACATGCAAAGACGTTGACAGCCAGATTAAGATCAAGATCAATAATTCTTTTAACAGTAGCTTCATCAGGAATAGCATCACTCTCATTGCCTTGAGGGAGGATAGCACATCCAACATTTAAAATACCCCTAGAGCTTGGTGAAAACTCGGTCTGTGACATATGAAAGGGAACACATTTAGACGCGTTAATGTGCAGGGTAGACCTAATAATATGGTGCATAAACATGCCTTTGAAGCACTCGATAGGACATTCATGGATATGAGGAGAAATTTGACAAAGACTTTCGGAGGAAAAACAAAAATCTTGTGGGGAAATTTTAGGCAGATATTACCCATGGCTCTTAAAGGAACAAGGAAATGACTGTTGACGCATCAACAAATAGACCAAACCTGTGGAGTCATTTCCGAATCTTCAACCTAGATGGGAATATGCGAGTAACTTTTGGAGCATCATCTGCAAGGAAAGGAACATATTCTCAATCCATCATATTCCAAATTCCAGTTAGAAATTTATAATTAGTTAATCATATAAATTAACACATATGTACATATATAAGTAAACCCTGGACTGCAGGTTCAACAATACTTCAGAGACATATTCCACAGCGTCTTTTACTATGTTTTACGAGTATCATTGACAAACAAAATATTATTGAGTCTTACACTATTTCTTACACGAATAGGAGGCTTGGTTACAAAAGATATCTACGGTAAAACCAGTACTTTAACGTTGGAGATTCGGTGGAAGTCATCATTAATGAAGAAGGGTTCTTCGATTCGCATTACAAAGCTAAGGTAATGTTAAATGTTGAAGAAAACATTGCAATAAAATACTCACACTTTGTTACGGAGGCGGTTCACATCAACCAAATCCAACCGGCACAGCCACATTTTGTCAGTCAGAGTAGATGCATTTTTTTTAAAGGATGATTTAAAATAAAAGGCAAGGTGTCGAGGATGCACTGGAAGGAAGGTTCAAAACACAAGTTTTCGCGCTCACATAAACTGAGCCAAAAACAAAAAATACCAAACTTCCCACTGTTGGGGGAATTACCGATCCGGGATGCTATGCACAATATGGAACCTACAGAAGCAATAATACGCAATACGACGAAAATAATACCAATCACACAACACCAAAGATTAAGGGAAACAAACTTACCTCAGTTTTGCTCGCGGTTCACGGCTGCAAAACTCACATCTTTGTTTTGCTCGCTACTTTCTCTTGTTCTCACGCACAAGATTTATATACCAAAATTATAACTACTGGAAATCCATTAGCACATCCAAATGATCAACACAACAATTCTAAGACATGATTAAACAAACGAAATAGAAGTTCTTCTTTGTGAAACGTATTAAGGAAATGATGATGATATTACAAGTATGAAAGCTCACAAGAACCCTAACTTATTTTCTCTCAACATGAACTCTCCTAATAAAAAATTTCCAACCCCTTTTACAATGATCTAAGGTCTCTATTTATAGGAAAAACTAAACAATGGATTATATCTCATTTTACTTCGCAGGTAGTCACACAATTCACGTGATTCTACTTTATACTTCGCCCAAGCCATTTTCGATAAAGTTTTCCCATTCCTTCTGCCGATATCTTCGGTACTTGTCTGTACAGTTGTCTTTATATCTTGTTCAACAATTCATCTTCGTTTGGAGTTATGACTCACTTCGCTTAGTAACTTATTCTTCGTCAACTATCTTCTCTCTCAGTCATCTTTATCTCGCTTGTTGTTTATCTATATACATTTCACATATCTCACTATTCATAGAAGAATTTATACTTCGCATATCCAATATTCGTAAAAGTAACTATGACACTTGATTTGACTTGTCACTAACATTCATCCTTGGGGTTGATAAAACATCTTCTGTCTAAGATTCACTTCGTCCATTTCGTGCAACCTCGTTCGACCACGTGTCGAGTAGGTTTTATGTACCTACATTTTTCCTTTCCTCGTTCCATTCGCAAGGATTAAGGATGGAAAGAGAATCTCGTAATAAATTCATAACCGCCACGTCTCCGTCATTCTCGCCTCCACGTCGCCACGTTCCTTTATAACCGCTTGTAACCGGTTCCACTTCCTCCACCATTTCTATGACCTGTCATAGCCGGTAATTAACTATTTTACTATAAATACCTCGACCCTTCTTCACTTTCATTATTTTCTTTCAGTCTTCTTCTTCTCCTCTGCTGTTGTTGCTACTACTACTATTTTTCTTCAACAGATCTCACTTTCTATTTTATCTATCTTCTTCAAACTACTAATACTTAAAAGTTATGGCTCCCAAGAAGACTCCATCACCAACATCATCTTAAACTCTTGATGAATTTCAAGTTGAATTCGAGAAAAATGGTCTTTCTCTCTCCCCTGCAGCTGATTCATCTGTTGACCCTCCCATTGTTTCAGCAAAGAACATGGAGTTAAACTATCGATGGATTCAATCCGAGTCATGGTCTGCTACAAGAATAATCATCATAGCAGCTCAATTGAGGGGGGGCCTTTCCTTTCCTCTGTATGATCTAGACAATCCTCTCTTCTACGAAATACTGACCAAGCTCCAGTGAGGTGTTTTTCAACTTAGTGGAAATGCAATTCGTATCACAAATGAGTTCGTGATACGTTCGAAAGGCGGATCTTCCCAAATTCCGAAGTTTGCCAAGGACTAATATCCTGAAGATTATAATATCAACTCTTTTGTCACGAATTATTCTGGTAAAACCCTGACCACGAGGAAATATCAAGAGTGGGGTGTTAAGCTTGCTCGAAACACTCTCGATGATTCGTCCAAAGCTTTCCTCCAAGATGTAGATCCTTTTGGTCGCGCGAAGAATGATCGTCTTCGTTGATCCAATGATGAAGATTGGATGATGTTTCCTATGGTAGTGGAGGCTCCCTTGGTCTGGGGTTTGAATAGTGATGGCTCTGCTTGTTCTGGTCCTCTCCCTAAGCACAGTCACTTCGCGGCTTACGAGCCTGGGAGGCTCCAATGGTCTGAGATGCCAGTAGGGTTAATTTCTGTTTTCCTATTAATTTGTTTACTTTTGTTTTACTACATTTTAACTTTATTTTCCTTGTTTCAGTACCCTACTCCTCCTTCTGGATTGCTTAAAGATCGTAAGAAGAAGGATGTTACTGCCGAGTCTCCTGCTTCTGAACAGGTATTGTTTAGTCACTTTATTTTGCTGCTTTGTCATCGTGTTATTTTTTAACTTTATATCTCGTAGGATGATGAGTCTGATGGCCCTCAAGCTGCTACGGGGTCCATTAGGGGTCAAAGGAAGCGTGATCGTTCCATGTTGTCTCCCACCACTGATAAGGTACTTTCCTTTTCCCTACCTCGCGTTTATTTTCTTCAAGTGATTCTCTAACTTCGCACTCTGTAGATTGATTCTACCAATCATCCCAACGATCCTGCCCATCCGAAGCATAATCGTAGAGTCTTAAATCTGTCTGCACTTACCCAAGTAAAGGATTCCAAGATAGTTTCGAGTCATCCTAGTCCTCCTCCTAAGCACCAATCAACCGGTTCTCATCAAGAAGCCACCCCTTCTAAGCCTCCAAAGGATGTAGATTCTTCTCTTCTCACTCCTCCAGTCCACGAAGTGGAAGACTCTCCCGACAAACTTTGTAAGGATGGGAAGGAGAAAGAGAAAGGCAAGAAGAAGATGTTCAAGGTGGAAGATCTTGCTTATCTTCCTGATCTTGATTTCCTGAGGAATATCTTCATTTCAGCTCAGCGGGATGCATCTCTGAGGTCCCTTGCTCTTGAATCTTTGGCTTCTTTCTTTTATGATACCTTCCTTGGTGAAGAACAATCTTTCATGGAGAATTCTTCGTTGAATCTGTCTCATCAACAGCGTGCTTCCTTAATGGGATTGGTGAGTCTTAGCTTCTTCCTTTGCATTATTTCGTGAATTCTTCTCTTATCTTTGCACAATATTTCGCAGGAGTTCAATCGCCACATGGCTAACCTCGTCGAGACTTGATTGTCTCATGAAAGACTGGAGCTCGTCAATGCTCGTATTTCAAAGCTGCATAATAATCTCGTTGAGGAGAAGAAGTACGCAGACAATCTAGAGAAGAAAGCTGGTGAACTTCGCAGTAAGTTTCTTTCTTTCACGTACTTAATTCTTGTCTTTGCTTTATATTCTTTATGTTCTTATTTTACTTTTCGTCAAGCTCGTTGTACGAAACGTCATACGGATGCTATTGAAGCGAAAGATTTGCTTGAATATATTCGCGTGGAAAATTTGAATCTCACAACCCAAATCAAATGAAATTTTAAATGAAAAGGTGGAGACTTTGTTCTCGCAAGTGGATTATCTAACTGTCAGATCTGCGAATAATGAAGAGTTAAATCTTCATCTCCATAAAGGAAATTAAGACTTGGAGGTTGAGCTAAGACGGGTTGGGAATCTCCTCAAAACTTCGAGGAACCTTCATTCCTCATCTTTGGCTTTAGTTAAACGGTTAGAAGAAGATAAAACTCGCATAATCAAGAGGAAAGATAAGTCTGAAGCTGATCTTCGCAAGTCTCGTAATGAAGTTAATGATCTTAAAACTGAGAATAGTCGTCTTAAAGATGATGTGACTTTTCTTCTATCTCGCTTGGAGAACCTTCAATGTAAAAGACATGTCGACCCTCCTGCGAAGTCGAAACCCATAGAGCCTTTAAACAATATGGGACTTGTTGTCATTCGTTCTGGCGAAGATGATTCAGAATCTGGTCATTGTAAAGGATGGGATAATTTATATCACGAGCTCTGTGTTCAACTCGAAGATGCGAACCTTGAGATTTCTAGTCTTGATCATTTTAATGCCGATATTCAAAAGACTTTGGGTTCTACCATCTTTCAAAAGGAAGGTAGTTTTAGATGTTGTAGGTAATTTTTCGTTTATATTGTATTTTATTTATCGAATTTCTCATCTCTTTTCTTTTGTTTTTGCAGTATCTGAGCAGCACTTCCAGAACCAGGTTCTTTATCTATCTCGTCAGAAAAATGAACTTGCCAACAAGGTTTCCAAGCTCAAGGAAGAAGTCAAAGATTTGAATGAGGATATGAACACAATGGAGAGATATGCCGCCAAGGTTGCAAAGATGGTTCGAATAAATGCTCAGGATTCTAAGGTTAAGATTTTCAATGAGTTCTGCGATAAGCACGGTCTACCTCGCGAACCTCTTGACCTTGAAGTTTTTATGAAAACGAGTCATCCGATGATGAGAAGATTCTGTCTGACATAGAGGAGAATGATGAAGATACTGATGGTGATGAAAAAGCCGAGATCAAAGTCACAAAGGTCAAAGCTTCAATTCCTATGAAGACACCTGGTGAATCTTCATCTTCGGAAAATCCTCCTGGTCAATCTCATAATATTGATATTGTCGAAGTGGAAACTACTGGAGCTGGTGGTGCAACTGTCGAGATGGAAGCCAATGGAGCTGGTGGTGGTACTGTTGAAATAGAAACTAGTGGAGTTGGTGGTGGAACTGTCGAAGTAGAGGTTACTGGAGCTGTTCCCCTTCATCAATTTTCTCTTCAATCTTGATTTTCTTCTTTCCTTCTCATTGATCTTTTGACATTTTTTATTTTAATCTGGGAGCTCCCATGCTTTGGGGCCAAAACACTTTGGATCTTTTGTGCTTTAATATATCATCTTTCAGCTTCTTTATCTGTCTCAGAATTCTTATTGTATACTTAAGATAAACATAATTGGTATGGTTAGAATATATCTCGTATAATTATGACTTGATACCCGAAGTGACTTATGATTTATCTATGTCTGCAAGCAATCTAGAATTAGGTTCGCGAAATTAGTCTAATTCTTCAAAGTAAAAATGTTAAACTTGTCTTTAATATCTTCTTGCCTCTAGTATATACTTGCCTCTATTTTTGCTGTCAAAGAATGAGAATCCTGTGCGAAGGAAATACTCAAAAGAATAAAAAATATAAAAGTATATACTTTCCTCTTATTCTTTTGTGTAGTTCCGAAGCGTATCTACATTTCTTCGTATATTACCTTACTTCCTTAGTTCGATGTGAGGGTGATTACCTTGCTTTTTCTCGTAGCTCTTGATTTTGTCTTTCATAATTTGTCATCTTTGATTTTCCTGCAACATCAAGTCGTACTTCGCAAATAAGATTTATTACTTATGATAATTTTGCCTTTTGCTTTGCTTCATTGATTTGCCTCTTGTATTCATATCTCATTATATTAAAATTTTGCCTCTTGTTTTGAATTTGCATTTTGCTTTCTTCGTATTGATGATTTCAAATTGTTACTTTGTGGTCTTATTGTGCCTCCTAATTAATTAAGGTTTTATTGCGCCTCACCCTGTTTTTCAGGGTCTTAATTTCACGACAGAGTCTCAGGCGATCTTTATTCTTACGAATAAAGATCCATCAACCTCGCCTTAGCTTTCATGTTGAGGTCTTACTTCGCGACAATACGACAGGCCTACTTATTCCCATGAATAATAGCCCCATGATATTGTCGTCTTTTTTTGGTCACACAACTCCCTAATCTAGAGGGTGTCGTCCTTTTATATTCCCCCTGAATGCCCCTTCAAGGAGGTTAATCCTAACATGCATGTTGCTCTCCTACAATCCGGTTATTACAACAATCAGTTATTTTCGTGACTTCTTATCCCTTCGCCGATATGGCTCATGGTTATGAAGTCACACCCTAGGTGGGGTTTCTTTAGGACCGAGTGCATCGTAGCCAGGACTTGCCAAACGGTAATAGCCAGTAACGCTCCATACGTCCTAGGTACCCGTAGCTCAACCGAATACGTCGGCACCATAATCTTATTTATGCACCCCTTACCGAAGGTGATAGACGCATTTATGTGTCTATTTTCATCTCTTTTATGTATAGTGTTAATACCCATTTCTGTACTAATTTTGGTATTTTACCCCCTTGTAGGTGTT
>JAJJMB010008995.1:2135660-2262705 GCA_023531105.1 Papaver atlanticum
CGAACTTTACTCACCACTTTCACTACAACTTTAAAACCACATCAGTTTTTGCATAATCACATCAACTTTAAAACCACATCAGTTCTTAAAGTACCCGTAGCTCAACCGAATACGTCGGCACCATAATCTTATTTATGCACCCCTTACCGAAGGCCATCATAAAAAGGGACCCTCGGCGGATAGGTCTTATCATTGCCCGTATTTAATATCTCTGAGAGTTTTTCAACACGACGTGTGTTAGGTCTTACATATGTGCCTCTTATTCTTTCGTACGAACTAAGGTGCACGCCGCGAGTCCCATCCTTCCTAGGTGAAGGGTTTAAGTTTCCATATAAAAAAAATTATTTCGTGGGTCTTATCAGCCCCCTAGTGAGGTCTTACTCGCCTATTGGTTAGGTCTTATTTTGCCCGAATTGATATTTTGTTTGTAAGTATTTGAAAAGATACTTCATTATATATTTGATTTGTTGACGAGTACATATCTCTTTCTTTTTAATCATTCAATACAAACTACGGATAATATTTTTTGATATAGAATGGATTCCAAGGATGATCCAATCTTCGATCTTGCCTTTCCACTTCGCCATATATTATGTAAATTCCTTTGTCATCAGTATCTTTTCCCTGGAAGTCTGCAAGTTCATAAGATCCATTACCCACAACTCTCTTCACAATATATGGACCTTCCCACGTGGGTTCCAACTTTCCTCCTAATCCCTTTTGATAAGGTGGGATTTCTCGTAACACCAATTCTCCTAGCACAAAGCTTTGTTCTTTCACTCTTTTATTGTATTCCTAAGATAATCTTTGATAGTAATTGATCATATGTAGAAGTGTTGTTTCCCTATTCTCTTCCAAGTCGTCCAACTTCTCAAGAATCAAATCTGAATTATAGCCTTTTCTCCATGCCTCTTGTTTTGTTGTGGGAATGATTTTCTCGGTGGGTAACACTTCCTCTACTCCATACGTTAAGCAGAAAGGGGACATTCCTGTCGCATCTCGCCTTGTTGTTCGGTAGGACCATAGCACATTTGGGATCTGTTCACACCATCCTTTGTGGTGATCTTCTAACTTCTCTTTAATGTGGTAGCTATTGTTTTATTCATCGCATCTGCATGCCCATTACTTTGTGGGTATAACGTATTTGACTTTCGTGATTGGATCTTGAATGCGTTAAATAGAATCGTCACATTCTCTCCTTTAAACTGCTTTCCATTGTCAGAGACGATTTGAACTGGAATCCCAAATATGCATATAATGTGCTCGAGAATGAAGTCATATACATCACCATCACGAGTATGTTGTAAGGCTTTAGCTTCGACCCATTTCGTGAAATAATCCGTTGCTATGATTAAATATCTTCGATGTTTAGTTCTAGTCACGAATGGTCCTACTATGTCTATGCCCCACATAGCGAACGGCCAAACACTTAATATGGAAATTAGACTCGTAGCTGGTGTGTGTATTCTCTTCCCAAATCTTTGACATGCTTCGCATCTTGTGGCAATATTCTTCACATCTTTATGCATGTGTAGCCAAAAATACCCTTGTGCTTTGGTTTTATGAGCTAAAGATCTGGTACCAATGTGATTGCTAGTATCACCATAGTGTATTTCCTTCATTATTTCAATCCATTCTTTATGCAACAGACATCTCAGAAACGGGCCCAAGAATGACCTTCGGTACAAGATTCCTTCTCGTAATTCATAATTCGTTGCTTTGCTTTTAATCTTATTTGCCTCAAATCTGTCACGAGGTAAATCTCTTTTCACCAAATACTTATAAATGGGAGTTCACCAATCTTCTCCATCTAGATTTGTTTCTACTTCTCCATTTTCAACGAGCATGATCTTTGTGTCTTCATCTTCCTTATCCACTGATGGCTGCATTAATCGCACGATACAAATATGCTTAATAGAGGAGTCAATAATCATTGAGGCTATGAAAGCCAAAGCATCGGCATGTCTATTATTGTCTCTATATACGTGGCTCCATATTACACTTGGTATTTGGGAAGAGTATTCTTTCACGAGTTGTAATTTCTTATGCATCGTGGAATCACTTGCATTGTATCTTTCTTCAATCTTCCGAACGACCAATTGCGAGTCACTGGTTATTCTTATTTCTTCTAACTCCATTTATTTTTCTATCCTTAAAGCATGTACCACTACCTCATATTTTGTTTCGTTATAGGTTGCTTTATATTCTAATCGAAAGCAATAGACTATTTTCACTCCTCCCGGCGATGTAAATACCATTCCCATTCCTCCACCTGAACTGTTTGAAGATCCATTAACAAATATTTCCCATCTTCATGGATGATTTTTTTTGAGTAATTCCTCCGGGTCTAGGCGATCCTCGTCCATATCCATCATTTCCTCAACTCCTTCATCTTCCTCTGAGGGAAATTTAGCTAGAAACTCCGTAACTATGTGTGACTTCGTGGAAGTTTGAACTTCGTATTTCAGCTCGAATTGATCAAATTGAATGTTCCATCTTTCAATTCTTCCTACCCTCTTCGTGGTCTTCAAAACAGATTCTATTGGAACTCTTGTCAGCACCTTGATTTTATGGGTCTGAAAATAAGTTCATAACTTCTGTGTCGCATACACCAGGGCTAGTATCAACTTCTCGATCTTCGGATAATTTCTTTTAACATAATTAAAAGTTTTACTGATATAAAAGATTGGCTTTTCTACTCCTTCATCCGAGCGAAGTAAAACTGTACTGATGGCATTTGATGTAGCTATGAGACAAATCAGTAATTCTTCTCCGGGTTCTGGTTTCTGTAGGATGGACAAATTGATGAGATATTCTTTTATGTTTTGCAATGCCTGTTGGTACTCCTGCGTCCATGTGAACTTCGCTCCTTTCTTTAAGATATCAAAGAAGTGCTTGCATTTGTCCGATGATCTTGAAATGAACCTTCCCAAGGCTGCTAAATTTCCATTCATTACACATCTTTTATGGTGGCTAGAGATGGCATATCTTGTATGGCCTGCACCTTAGTTGGATCCACCTCAATCCCTCTCTTAGAGACTATATGTCCCAAGAACTTCACTGATTCAACTCCAAATATACACTTCGCAGGATTTATCTTCATCTTCTACGCTCTCATTTATTCAAAAATCTCCTTTAGATCTTCTACATGGTTTCCAGATTCCTCAGTTTTTACGAGCATAGACCTCCAACTTCGTATGCACCCATCTGGCAAAGATTTTCTCTACCATTCATTGGTATGTAGCCCCTGCATTCTTCAATCCAAATGGTATTCTCGTATAACAATATAATCCTCTTGGAGCGAAGAAAGCCGTATGTTCTTGATATCCATCTGCAAATGGTATCTGATTATAACCCGAGTATCCATCCATCAATGAAAGCCAGTGATACCCTGATGCTGATTCCACCATCTGTGGTATATTGGGTAAAGGGAAACTATCCTTCGGATAAGCAGTATTCAAGTCGCTGAAGTCGATGCATATTCGTACTCCTTTTTTTTTATTCGGTACTATCACCATGTTCGCAATCCAATTTGGATACTTTGCTGGTCGTATGATTCCAGAATCCATCATTTTATGAAGCTCGATTTTTATTTGCTCATGATAAGCAGTTGTTATCTTTCACATCCTTTGCCTTATTGGTTTTATCGATGGGTTAAGATCTAATCTGTGACAAGCAACTAATGGATCAATCCCTGGCATCTCATTCATACTCCATGCAAATACATCATGATATTCTCGTAACATCCTTATCAACTTCTCTTCTTCGTTCGTCTCCATCTTCGTTCCAATCTTCACTATTTTCGATTCTTCGTCACTTCCCAAATTTACTTCCTTCGTGAGTTTTATTGCTGCGAAGTTCATGATTGGCTCTCCGAGTTGAGATGGTTCCTTTAACTGCTATAAGGGGTCTCCCTCTTTTTCGGGAATCTCACTTGGTATTGCCCATCCTTCTTTTGCCTTAGTCATATATACCATCAATTATTCTTCTTTCTTTGCCTCTAGCACTCTCTTCTTTTGTTCCTTCTTCTTCTTTATCTTCTCTTCGTAATTATGGACATCTTTTTCGCTGCAATATCGTGCATCCTTTAAATCTCCTTTTATCTTACCAATTCCGCTTGGAATTGGGAACCGAATGGCTTGGTGAAAAGTTGTTGCAACTTCTTTTATTCCATGCACCCAGGGCCTGCCTATGAGTGCATTGTATGGTGAATCTACATTTACCACACAAACAATAACTTCCGTCTCCAACTCTTCTGCGAATATTTTCATGACCAACTCACCCTTTGGCTTTGATGCAACCCCGTTGAATCCATATATGTGACAAGTAGATGGCACGAGGTCAGAATCTTTGTATCCCATGGTCTTGAATGCATGATAAAAGAGAATATCCACCGAACTTCCAGTATCCACCAAGATCCTATCCATCGCTCATGTATTCCTGTCTCTTGTAGGATCATCCTCCCATCGTGAATGTTTTCCAAAAGCTAAAGTTATAACCAATGGATCTGTATGCGAAGCTCCTCCTTCGGGTGCGTCTAGACCTGAAAAGGAAATTTCCCTCTTTTTTCATTCTTCCAATGATCCCTTCTTCGCGACATTGAATATCTCATTCCCATCAAAATCCCTTTTATGTGCCCTTCTTAGTACATTATCCTGAAAATTCTCGATGTTCTTCGCGGAATGTACTATGGAGTTACAATTTAGTCTTTGTTCTCCTCTATCTATTTCAATTCGATGCAGATTGTTGATTTTGGTTATTGTCACGAGGTGGGGGTGGTGGCAATGGTGCCTGGTTTTCTAAAAAGTGAGTTAACTTTTCTTGCTCTATCAAGTGAAGTATCATCCTTCGGACATTTCTGCAGTTATTAGTATGATGTCTATGAAAACGATGATATTTGCAGAATTCATGACTTCTTCTTCCTGGTAGTGGTTCAATTCCCATGTTTGGAGAAATAGGAATCTCTTCAGTTAACAAAATAGCTTCCCATACCTTTTCTACAGTTGTGTTAAGTCTTGGAAGTTTCACATCCTCGAATACCTGAGCATTGGGTTTCCGCTCTCCAAACCTTGAATTTTGGTTATTTCTTCGTTGTTCTCCTGAGTTATTACCTCTCTGATCATAATTCCTTGGCCTCGATTCTTCGTATCCTCTATAATTTCGATTGATCCACTCTGGGTCTCCGCTTGATAATGCTACTAGCTTTGCTTGATTTTCATTTGAAGGTTTTCCTTTTTCGTACTTCGAGTCGCTTTCAACTGCATGTGTCATTCCTGGTAAGAGACGCGAAGCTCCTTCTTTTGATGGAACTGGTGGAACTTTGTTAACTTCTCTTTGCTTTTCCTCCAAAGCTATATACTCCTCTTGATACTCCCTCAATTTATTCATTGTTAATGAATTCCGAATTATGAATATTGGGTGTACAAGAGATCAGTTGGGATTAATGCATTCACGAAATCCAAAATAAAATTCTTCTCGTCAACCCTCCCTGCGAGTTCACTACATACAGTTCTCCATCTCATCATAGGACTTCGCAGGCTCTCTCCAGGTCTTCGTCTCAGGTTAAACAAGGTCTTAATTCCTGGCCTCTACATGTTATTACTTCTATAAGTTGTTAAGAATATCCTCTATAAGTCTCTGAACGAAGAGATAGATATTTATGGAAATCCATCGAACCAAACCAATGCCTCTCCTATCAAACTCCCTGGGAAATACTTACACATCACCACATCATTTCGTCCCCACTGCATCAATGAGAGATTGTATTGCTTCAAATATTGTACTGCGCTTTCTGATCCATTGAATATGTTTCCGAAGGTGGGTAATGTGCATCTCGCAGGGATCCTTGCTTGCAATACTTCGTAAGTAAATGGAGATTTATCGGCCTCTTCTATCAATTCGTTCATAACCGCTTGATTCAAATTTCCCCCGTCTTCTTCGCGTACATTTCTTCTTTCTTCCTCGTGCCTCCTTTCATATTCGCGTCTCCTTTCGTCCTCGCGTCTTCTCTCCTCTTTGTACAATCTTTCCTCTTCGCGTCTCCTCTCTTTTTCAAATCTTCGCCTTTGATCTTCCCATCTAGTTTCTTCCAATGCTTTCTCAACTCTCTTTCTTTGCTGTTTTTTCTTCGGTGTCTTCTCCTTCGATCTCTTCTTTCCTAGTTTCTTCTTTCTTTGTCCTCATTATTTTTGGGTATATGGTCTCTCTGACGTCAATTCCTCCTTGCTGACGAGCTTTTTCTTGTCCTTGAGTTTGAATCTCCTGCTCGTGAGTAATTGACTGTTCTTTTTTCATTAAGCTGGCGATTTTCCTGCATCAAAGAGGCATTCTGTCTTGCGAGTCTAGTTCGCTGCTACACTAGATTTTTTTCTCTTTCTTGACGAAGTGTCTCTCTCAACTGCTCCAATGTCATGTTTTCTTCATTAACATTTTCCTCCCTTTTTTCGTGTATTGGCTCTTGTCCTACAACAGTTTCAGTGTCAGTAGTATGAACCGGTCCTTCTCTAAAATCGTTCCCGTTTGGACCACCGTTCTGCCGTTGATTCAAACCACTCCTTCCTCCTGCAACTGATGTTTCTCCCCTCTCCATTCTTCCTCCTCTTCTTGTTTCTAAGCATTTGCTTCTCCTTGATGCTATTATGTGCTTTGCTCGATTTGGTACTCTTGCCATTAACCAACTTCGACTGATATTTACGAATCAACTCTTAACTCAGTGAATCGTTTATGATTTTTAATTAATGAAATTAAGTTAACTTTGCTATGAACTTTAAGACAAACTTTCCTTTAAAATCTTGATGAGCTTTTCAAGATAAAACTCAAAGATGACTCTATCTTTAAGATCTAAAAACATGAACATAATTTTTAAGATTTACGAAATCATATTTTTCGTGAAGAACAACTCGTTAGAAAAAATTTAATAACAAAACTCAAGAACAACTTCAACTCTCTCCTTCAAGATCTCAGGTGAGAGTAAACTCTCAACCTAAGTTCCCTATTTCTGGACGCGAAAATTGAACTACTGGAAATCCAGTAGCACATCCAAATGATCAACACAACAATTCTAAGACATGATTAAACAAACGAAATAGAAGTTCTTCTTTGTGAAATGTATTAAGGAAATGATGATGATATTACAAGTATGAAAGCTCACAAGAACCCTAACTTATTTTCTGTCAACATGACCTCTCCCAATACAAATTTTCCAACCCCTTTTACAATAATCTAAGGTCTCTATTTACAGGCAAAACTAAATAATGGAATACAGCTTATTTTACTTCGCAGCTAGTCACACAATTCACGTGATTCTACTTTATACTTCGCCCAAGCCATTTTCGATAAAGTTTTCCCATTCCTTTCGCCGATATGTTCGGTACCTGTCTGTACAGCTGTCTCTATTTCTTGCTCAACAATTCATCTTCGTCTGGAGTTATGACTCACTTCTCTTAGTAACTTATTCTTCGTCAACTATTTTCTCGCCCAGTCATCTTTATCTCGCTTTTTTTTTATCTATATACATTTCGCAGATCTCTCTATTCAGAGAAGAATTTATACTTCGCAGATCCAATATTCGTAAAAGTAACTCTGACACTTTATATGACTTGTCACTGACATTCATCCTCGGGGTTGATAAAAGATCTTCTGTCTAAGATTCACTTCGTCCATTTCGTGCAACCTCGTTCGACCACGTAACGAGTAGGTTTTATGTACCTACAAAAATTATTTCCTAATTATTCCAACTTCCTTTATTTAGCTCCCTTTAATTTGGTAAGGAGCACACCACTATTGGGCCATAAAAAGTGACCAGCCCAACGCCCACAACCTAGGAAGGGAGAAACAGAAACAGAAAATTACAATTGTATACCGTAAATTTTTTTCCCCATTTAGACATCGAGTCAAGTCTTCAAAAAAATAACCCCTTAAAAATCTACTTTGGAAGAGCCCACTGTGACAACTAAGCTTTTACAGAGATTACCGTGTCATTTTCACTCTGAAAGACATGAGATCATTGATAAACAATTATGATTCATCTGTAAACAAAGTGATCAGTGGTTAGAGGCAGAGCTAGATGATGGAACACTACAAATCCCAAGTTGATTAAAATTCCTTTTGACTACCTTCCTTTGAACTTTATTTAAATTCGCAATTCCATCTTGGGGTATAAGAATTTTACTTCTCCCATCTTTTATCTTATCTTATATTAATACAAACAAAATAGCTTTTTTTTTTTTGGTAGGAGACCCCTAAACTACTTAGTTGTCAACATTTATTACATATTTACATAAATACTATTGTTTAAAAAATAGATCAAAAATTGTAAAAACTTAATATCTTTCAAAATATACACCGGATTTTTAAAAAATTTATATAGTTGAAAAGCTTTTTCAATTATCTACGTAATGAGTACAAATAATAATAGTATAAATAAAAAATTTTGTTTTAGGAAAAAAATTCATGGCTTTCAAATTTAGTATTGTTGGATGAGTAAATTTCAAGCATGTGCATCGCACATATTTCCTTACTAGTCCGAAAGAAAAGAAGGTCTCTATTTAATAGATATGGGAGATGTTTCCTAAACGTAACTTTCTTTCTATCCTTAGGACTTCTAATTACTGTTCAGACTTCAAACTCAGAAAATCGTTCAACTAAATAAAGTTAGTCCCCCTTCCAATAATTAATGAGAAAGCTTAGTAGCTTGATGTTGCTAATAAACCAGAACAGGATAGTGACTTGGACCTATAATCTAGATCAACGTAGACTAAGACAAAATGAAAACAGGCTCACTGAATCCAACCCTAAGTCCAAATAAAGATTTTGTTTATCTATTGCCAGATTTAAATAATGATCAGAGAGTACTGGCTTGGAAATCTCTTCTTAAAGTTTTAAACAAAACGCATATTATAATCATAGTCGATAAAATGGGGAAAGGATCATCACCTCCATCTTTAATCATTCTTCTAAAAAACATAAATCGAAAATCTAGCCAACACTGAAAACTAAGATCAAATAAGAGTGCGTCTCAAACATCCAGGGAAGGAATAGAGCAGCATTAACTCTCAAGCCCGGCGAAAGGCGAAAGCTCTTAGGCGGCAAATGTGAATGTTCCTGAGAAACAAGTCATCGACACTCAATTTAAATTATCATGTTCATGAGAGATTGAATATTTATCATGAAGATCAGTGAGGAAAACATCTGGATTATCCTAGACACAAACAACCACGAAAACCCCTGAAAGTATTTAAAATCCACAACTGACCAAAACTTACAACATATACTATGCAATTTAATCTAATCATGTATAGAAATCTAAGTCAGAGGTATCTTACTGACTGGGACTGAATCAGATTCAGATGCTGAGCCGTCTCGAAACAAACAAGCTTTTCTTTGTTCTTTTAAATGACAGTGTTTTATAGGCCTATTCCTATGCACAAGGTTAAAAAATATTTGACATACCAGGTGGCATGACAAATGAATTGCGTCATTATGGGGAAACTACGTATGGAGCGACATAGATTCTTTCTACCTATATTATTAATATCGCTGGCGACACAAAACCCTTCGCTCGATTTAAATAATATCATCAGCGATAGTTATTTTATAACGGATATTTCCCCCTGTTGGTTCCTATATGTACGCCCTTATACTTCTTCAAATTATTCACACCTACTTCTACATAGATTTCTCTAATTTCTCTTTTTGTATTCTCAATTTTGAATTTCAGAATCATCAATGGCGAGATCCAATGAAGAGAGGAATGTTATTATGAATCGGTTTATATTACAGGAAGAAATGCATCAAAGGAGGTTGCAAGAACTTGACGACGAGGAAGCTGAAGATAATAAATTAATCGACACTCTGATGCTCGTACATACGGGCAAAATATCTAGAGTTCCAGAGCCACAATAAGTTTTTTCAAGAGGATATACACTACAAAAAAACTTGACCAAAGGCTACTAAAAAATTTCAACAGCAGAAAAAATTTAGCTGCTTAACAGTTTAAGCCACTGGAAAAGGCAACTGGGGGTGTATATTGATTTAAGCCACTAAGGTAAGCAACTACAGTTTCTAAAACCCATTAGAAATAAGTATGTGCCAACTAAACAAATGCACAAGTAGCTTGAGACAGTCAACCACTTGGGAAAAAACAACGGAAAGATATTAGTTGCCAACCCTCTATTTAGCCACTAAAGTAACACAACTACCAGAAAGCCTAGTTGATTAGATTTTTGGGAACTGACCATGCCAACTACAGTAGGCATATTCATTGAGCTACTTTTGGGAACCAACTTAAGAATCTTAGTAGCTTAACTTAAGAGGAGTTATTAATTTAATAAGGGAGTAACTAAGCTGGTGGTGTAGTGAACCTTTGTCGCTAAGTCCTCTAAGATCAATACGCATGTTATTGTGATCATAGTTTAAATTTGTATAGATAAGATTGTTGTTGAGGAATTTAGTAATTAAGCTGTCTGTGTATCGAGTATCTATAGAATACCATGCCTCAGTGTAAAATCAGTTTCTTAACAATTACCAAGCCAATTGGTAACATCAATACCCAAGAAAACACTAAAAATAAGGGGTACATATTTAAAATACCAAAAAAAAAATCAAAATTTGAGATGGAACACGAGTATGGCCTGCTCAGTGTTGGCTGCGGCATTTATAACATTTCGGTCCAATTTGAAAAGAATAATAAATAATACGAAAAAAGTTAGCACGCATACAGAAGGCAATCACCTTTTTCACATTCCGTTTGTAACTTAAATATAAGACTTCACTTTGGATATATAGTTTGGTACCCACTGAATATTCCATCCCTAAACTAAAAAGAAAATGAACACTATTTATCTATTTTCAAATGCCGCCAAAAAACAAATTAAATTCACATTTTCCAGTGAATCACTATTAGTTTCCATAGTTTAAAAAGTTCCATTCAACCAAAACAAAAAAGAAAAGGGTTAAATTCCTCATAGACAAAAGGGATAAAAACTTGACTACTGTAGACATGTGAACAGTGAACATCCTGCGTGAACTGCACTGCACCTTCCCCAACTATAGGCTATCAAAATCCCATATCTCCAATTTCAAAGTCATTGTCTTCATCAGTGGTGTAAACTAAGTCACTATCAGCTTCCTCCTCCTCCTCTTCTCTTTGGATGGCAGCTATTACTTCTTCCTGGCTGATGGTTTCTGGTGGAACATCAGTCCTATCCAAAACTAAATTTTCATTGTGATCTTGTCGTGGCACTCGTCTAAGATCGTTTATTGAATAACTTGAATACCATTCTTGATACGCTTCATCAGAACTCGAGTTTTCTGGTGCAGTAAGTTCCTCTGAATTTTTCTGTGGAATGTTGTAAGAGCAGCGAGGTCGTGTTTTTATAACCACTTCCAATTGTCGATTCTCTATGTCCTTCATATAAAAAACCTGTTGTGCTTGGTGTGCTAACGAAAATGGTTCATTCACATAACAGGTTCGGTTGAGATTAACATAAGTAAATCCGTAGCTATCTCTTTTGGAGCCACCTTGATTTGCAACCGGACGCCAATTGCATTTGAAAAAAAGAATTCGTAATTGGTTCAAATAGCGTGCCTCGATAATTTCAGACACCACTCCATAATAATCATTCATATCATCATCTTCACCTTCCCCTCCCTTTATACATACTCCACTATTCTGTGTCATCCGTCGCATCTCCCACGCTTTTGTATGGAATCTGAACCCGTTGATGATATATCCGTTGAAAGACGAACACTCTTTATTAGGACCTTGACTCAGCGAATAAAGTTCATCACTCACTAGACCATTTTTGTGCAGTTGATATATCTATTCATGTACATATATTTATATATTAGTTCAGGTTATGAAATCCTAAAAACATGTATTGTGTTTGAGTATATGTAAATGTACTTACTTTGCTGGCAAAACAAAAAGGAAATTCTTCGTTGTGTCTTCTTTCAACATCAGCATCTCTTATGCCACGCCTTTTTAATTCTTCTCTGTGTTCACTGTAAGTGGAATGTTTCACATAGTTAACTACTGAACTTGACATGATTAAAAGATTATTGGCGTAAAAGTAAAACAAAACATATATACTTCTCGTATGGCTCCACTTCTGCAGTATTCTGCAGAGCATAAAGTTGGATTCGTTGCATCTCTGAGTCCTCAAGCATTCCCAAGGTTTCAGCTCCAATGGGCCGACCAGATTGTCTGAAAACGACCAATTTCTCAAGTGAGGGTGGCTGTTCATAATCCTCATTCCTTGAGAATTTGTTGAATTTTGTCTCAGTATTATTCAAGTATCGCGTAAGCATAGTGAGGCTCTCTTCCATTAAGTATGCTTCAGCCATAGAGCCTTCTGGACATGCTTTATTTCGTACATAAGACTTTAACTTGCGTAGATACCTAAAACGTAATTCTTATTAGAATTCACTGGTTGTAATTTAAGTAAAATTATACAAATATAAACTGCAAAAAGTACAGAAAAAATGTGTGAAGTATTTAAGAATCGCATATTTGTTTTCTTGAACTGATTTAAGAAAACTATCGATCAACATTAATATTTAGAATTCAGAATATACATAAAGTGGTTAAACCATACCTCTCAACCGGGTACATCCAACGATATTGAACTGGACCAGTATCCTTTGCTTGTTGTGGTAGATGAATTGGAAAATGCATCATCACGACAAAAAAACCTGGGGGAATATTTTTTCCAACTTTGCACAAAGTAATTGCAATTATGTCTTCTAGTTTGTCCAGATCCGCTATGTTAAGAACCTGTGTACACAATGCTTTAAAAAACATACACAGCTCACTCACTGCGTCATACACATCCTCAGGTAGTAATCCTCGTAACGCGATCGGCAGTAAGCATTCCATCAGCACATGGCAGTCGTGACTTTTCAGACCCATAATCTTTCGATCTTTAACATTAACACAACAAGAAATATTTGATGAATATCCATCGGGAACCTTGATATCCTTCAAAATTCTACAAAAAGTATCCATTTTCTTCGGGGACATCACATACCTAGCTGTTGGCATCACAAATTTGTCTCCTTTTTTTGTCGGATGTAACTCCGGTCTTATTCACATATCCTTGAGATCAAAACGGGCCTTGATATTGTCTTTTGTCTTCCCTTGTACTATCATTACTGTTCCCAACAAAATTTCCAAGATATTTTTCTCAATGTGCATCACGTCAAGATTATGGAAACACAAAATTGTGCTCACATATGGCAACTCTTCCCGAAAAATACACTTCTTTTTCCAATTGTGGTCAAAATCGACCGGTACTGTTGGTGTCAGACCGTTCTGTTTGGCATTCTTACCAAATTCTACTTGCTCGAAATATGCCAACTGATGATTAATCTCATCCCCATTCATTAGATGTGGTTTTTCTCTAAGCTCTTTTTCCCCGTTGAAGGGTGTTGTCTGTTGTCGCCACTTATGATCAGCAGGCAAGAACCGACGATGTTGCATGTAACAAAACTTACCTCCATACCGCAGTCGAGTTGAACATGGATCGGATCCACAACACGGACATGCCAAGGACCCCTTGGTGCTCCACCCGGAGGGCATAGCTAGTGCAGGAAAGTCATTAATAGTGCCAAGCAATGCTGCGCGCAATTGAAAATACTCTTTTTTCGAAGCATCGTAAGTGGTAACGCCAACATACCATAATTCCTTCAATTCTTCAATAAGGGGTTGTAAATAAACATCGATATCATTTCCTGGTGACTTGGGACCCGGAATTATCATAAACAAAATGAAGTTTTGCTCTTGCATAACCTCCCATGGTGGTAAGTTGTAGATGACTAAAACCACTGGCCATGTACTATGCGGATTCATCATATTTCCGTAAGGATTCATGCCATCACTTGCTAATGCAAGTCTCACATTCCTAGGGACAGCTGCAAATGATGGATGCTTCTCATCAAAGGTTTTCCATGTCTGCGCATCAGCGGGATGTCTCAAAAGTCCATCATCGATACATTCTTCAGCATGATATCGCATATCAGTAGCAGGTTGTGGAGACATAAATAACTTTTGAAGTCTTGGCTTCAAGTTGAAGTACCTTAGTTGTTTTTCAGGAATCTTCTTCCCTTTCGGTGTCCTTCTATTTTCTGACTCGTTATTAATATTAGATGAAACGGTTTTCCATCTAGAAACACCACATACCCCGCAGTCATTTCGATCCGCGTCATCTTTCCAATATAACATGCACTCGTTAGGACAAGCATCGATCTTAGTGTAGCTATGACCCAAGTCCTTGATTGTTTTCCTAGCTTCATAAAAGTTCCTTGGTAGTTTGGCATCAGGAAATGCCTTGATCAGGAGATTCAGTAACACGCTAAACCACTTGATGCTCAAACCACCTTGGCACTTGATATGAAGCAAGTGTATAGTAATGGACAACCGTGAGTACTTCACAACCAGGATATAGTGGCACCTTTGCATCTTCCAGTACCTGGTAAATATTTGAAGCTTCGTCGTTTGGAGCATCTTCATCATAATCAGGCACCATCTCATTTATCAGTTCCTTCATTCGGTCGTCTTCATCACCAATCACAGTACCAATAGACATATAGTCCTCCTCCTCACCCTCCCCATGGTATATCCAATGGACATCCTTGCAGAAACCCTTTCCACATTATATGTGCCTCCACCTTATTTGGTTTGAGAAAGTTTTTGTTATTGCACTTTCTACACGGACATCATATGCCCTCCCCTGGTTCTAAGTCGCGACAAGCAAATTTCATGAAATTTTTGACACCCGCCCCATAGTCAGGATGGTCTCTTGGCAGTTCCAACCAACTCTTGTCGATAGTTTCATCTTCTTCGAAATCCATACTGAACGCCAGGGTAATCTCTTTAAATCCAACTAATCTGGGCAGCAGCTTACAAATGCACTTTAGGAGGGATCCCTGGAAAACAGTAAAGTGAGATTAGCATTGCCATCGCCAAAAAGAGATAGAATTCTTGGCCTAATCGAGTGCAGTCATACAACTCTTTTCCATTGTTTTAGCAGGTTGTGTCTCAGCATAATTCAAGTATCTCGAAGTCAAGTGGAGCAAGTCCTCTTCCATTATTCGGCCCATCAAGCAGCCTTCAGGATGTCATTTGTTCCGCAGATACCTAAAAGCATAACTGAGATTAGGATTCAAAGTCTGCAATTTAAGTAAAATTATAATGAAAATATTCTTCAAAAAAATATATAAAAAATGAAAACAATAAGTAATAAAACATACTTCTTTCTTGGCAGTTCCAACCAATGTAGTCAACTTCGGACATCTCCGCCGGAATTCCGACGGAATTTCCGTTTTCGGATCTCCAGAAAACGAAACACAAGATTTCGCCTAGACGGAAATGGACCGGAAAAGTCGGATGGACTCGGCCGAGATGAGCTGAAACGAGTCACCGAGACAAGGGTATTTGGTAAACTGATCCTAAGAGCAAGGTGATGGGTTTGAGTCCGAGATGGAAATATATTGAACGGGTTTTTGCTGCCATTGAACCGAGCTTGGTTTTCTGGCATGGCAGAGATGACATTGATGGCATTTGCAGCTGCCATTAGTGATCGATTGCTGCTGATGGAGAGCTCGTGATGATGATGTCAGAGACGAGACGGAGAAGTGATGATGCTGCCATCGGCAGTGATGACGCTGTTACTCGTGATGATCATAATCTCGGTGATCAATGGTGATGAAGTTTATTCGAACTGAACTCGAGTTCGTGTATATACAAGTGGATCGTTGGAGGAAATATAAGACGTGGGCTGCTGCTTGTATTGTCAGTAGACGATGAACACAGATCATCGGAGAAAGTATGCCTAAATTAAGAGAAAAATATGATGGTGACGGTATTGCTTGGTGACGAGAGCTTCTGCCATTTGCGGGTGAGAAATGATGATGTCATTGGCCTGTCCAACACGTACAAATCAGAAAAGGAATAAGGCGAGCACGTGATCGTATGGAGATGGACCGTTCTGCAGTAGCTCTGACGCGTGTTGGAGGAAGGTAATGATCTGGTATATTCCGGAGCATCGAAGTTGATAGATCGACGGTGCAGATGAAGACACAAGGGGATCCTCTGAGGATTGAGTGGATGAGGAGAGGTGTAGACATTTCTAAGATGCAATCCAATACACTAAACCGGGTTTTCGATAAACTCAACCAACTTTCCTTCTCTGGGATCAGTGTTTGATAGTATTTGTTTTCACTTTTTAGATAATGATGGTTTTTCTACTATTGTGTTTTCCTAATGATATTTGTTTCTTTTAATTAATTTGATAGCATTTTATTATATCTTTAACATGTGTATTAATTGTATATATAAAAATTGGAACCGAAATTATATCGAGATTTGGAAACGAAATCTTTCCGAGACAACGTTGTACCAGTTTCTCGTTCGAGACCCAAATAAATCGAAATCTGAGATCAACAACATTGGTTCCAACTGCCTCTTGGTGCTCCGCCTAGAGAGCATAGCTAGTGCAGGATCGTAAGTCTTACCACCGACGCCCCATAATTCTTTCAATTCTTCCATAATAGGTTGCAAATATACGTCAATGTCGTTTCCAAAAGAATTAGATGCAAATTATTGGAAATCCATAGTGACACCTTAGGCTATCTCTTTAACCTAAGAAAATATACCTTACTAAGATGTAGATGAAATTGGATACAACTCTTCATGATGTTGGGGATCTTTATATAGGCGAACAAATTCACACCAATCGGGAACAATCTCGCCCAAAAGATTTTCAATTTTATTTTCATCTCGCTCAAAAGTATTTAGGGTTAGCTGAAAAAAAAGTTTGGAGATTTGTTCTTCGATATCTTCTTTCAGAAAATTTCTCTAAGAATCTAACTAATTCCCTTTTTACGCTAACGAACTTTCCTTAATTTGCATCCAAAATATCTCACGAAATTTATTCTCATTATCTCCGAATTCTCTATCTGTTGTTCTGTAACTTTGTTTGGGAAGGCAAAGAAAGAACAAGAATCAAGGATTATGTCACTCGTGCGATAGGCTAGGTTTAAACGATTAACAAAAGATTTAACATTTTTAATTGAATTGATTTGTATTTTATTTTGAAGCACATTTTTTGAAGCACATTTTCAATTTCCTTAATTTGCTTACGTAATATGGGTTGTGCAAGGCATGGCAAGCCGACGTAAAAACTACGCTAAACTTTTCGGGGATTCTCTCTCCATCCTACCTGGTACTTGTTATTGGAAAAAGGCTTCGGTTCTCGGTTCTCGGATGGACACGTTTAGATCTTTCTTAGTACGTGCCTTATTTTTATTAGTGCATCTGATAAGTCCCAATAACAAATAAGTTTACAAGGCGATAGATATCGGGTTTCTGGTTGAGCCCATATTGTGTAACTAAATACTTGATTTTTTTTTGTTATTTTTGGTACAAATGTTTGAATTGAGACCACCAAGAACTTCATAAAGTTTGTGTGTGATTTTAAGTTTCGATTATGGTTTTTAATGAACAATAATAACAAAAGTTGTGTTACAGAAGGCAATTGATAATCATTTAGGGTGATTTTGGTCCGTAAAATGCATATCATGATACTTATTTGTCGGGTTAACTATCCTCGTATAATCAAGTTTTGAATTATTACGTACTTATTTGTTGCACAAAGTGTATCTCCTGGACCAAGATCACCTAAATGACTATCTATTGCAATGTAGTCCAACATTTGATATTGGCATTGATCGGAAAATATAGTCGAAACTTGAAATCTCAAAGACGACTTTTGAAGCTCCTCGGTGACTTCAATTTTCGAACGTTTGTACCAAAATCGGATTAACTATCCTCATATAATCAGGTTATTTAATTATTACTTATTTATTGCACAAGGTGTATCTCCTGGACCAAGATCTCCTAAATGATCATCAATTGCAATGTAGTCCAACATTTGATATTGGTATCGATCGGAAAACATGATCGAAACTTAAAATCTCATGGACAACTCTTGAAGTTCCTCGGTAACTTCAATTTTTGAACGTTTATACCAAAATTGGATTAACTATCCTCGTATTATTAGGTTATTTAATTATTACTTATTCGTTGCACAAGGTGCATCTCCTGGACCAAGATCACCTAAATGACCAACTATTGCAATGTAATCCAACATTTGATATTGGTATTGATCGAAAACACAGTCGAAACTTAAAATCTCACAAACGACTTTTGAAGTTCCTCGGTGACTTTAATTTTCGAACGTTTGTACCAAAATCGGATTAACTATCCTCATATAATCAGGTTATTTAGTTACTACGTACTTATTTGTTGCACAAGGTGTATCTCCTGGACCAATATCACCTAAATGACCATCTATTGCAATGTAATATAACATTCGATATTGGTATCTATAGGAAAACACAGTCGAATCTTAAAATCTCATAGACGACTTTTAAAGTTACCCGGTGACTTTAATTTCAGAGCACTTGCACCAAAATATGATTAACTATATAATCAGGTTATTAATTTGTTGTATAATTGTATCGCGTTGACCGAAATCACTTCAATAAACATCAGTTGCAACGTAATCCAACATTTGCGAACCTAATCCCAAGTGAACATTTCTTATTGAGTTCTCAATTTACAAAAAAAATCCAAAAGCAACATTTTATTTTATCGAGAGTTATTGTTCTTGATCAAAAAACACGAATGGTCGATGTTCAAACTTTGTTATTTCCATATTACATTGAATTGGATGTACTTACCAAAATTAATGGCGGATGATAGCGCTATCATGAACCCTACCAATGGTTAGATGAATGAAACAATTTAAAAAAACCTCTTATCTTACTCTCTCTGACAGTGTAATAACGTTTCCTTTATCTTGCCTCCACAACCTAAAACATAACAAAGATTTTTTTTGGTATATACTAGATCCTTGGGAATGCGCGATGCCTTTATCATCGATAACCTCGAGTACATTATGTTTATGACTCAACATATATACACCCTCAGTTTTAGAAAAATAGGTCGATTTCACGTATAAATTACACATAAAACAAGACTATCTTTTTGAAACGAAAGAATATCAAATATTACTTTACATTTGTGCATTATACAGGTGCTAAAAATAAAATTAAGTGAGGGTAGAAAACTCAAGCTTCAAGCACTGTGGTTTGGGCTGGAGACAAATCCATGAATATGCAAGTGGTAGCCTGGTAGGAAAAGGATTGGGGTCCATGATATTTAAACTAATTAAACTAATATATCCTCAATTTTATTTATAAAACATTTCATTATACCATTGTCCGGGGGCAATATGTGAAAGCGTAATTTGCAGCTTCCCTGAACTGTTTATCTGCCTAATTCTTTTAATATTAGCATGCAAATCCTAAGTGGACTAACGGACTAATAAATATAAGGCACGTGCTAACAAAGATTTGGACGTGTCCATCTCATGAAATTAAAAATGTTAAATTCGAAAACCTAATTGATTTTTTTTTTTTTTTTTTTTTGGACAGGGAACTTATCTGATTTGGGTTGTTGTGTTCTTACTGGTATGTTTCTTCTGAATATTAATCTTGGAAGGAATATATTCTAGGTGTTTGTTTTTTTTCTCATGTTTTGGGTTAATAGTTCTAGGTCTTGTTTTGGTACTTTGGGTTTTACGCTTCAGTGTTGTAACTAATTCCTCTCATGAATTGAGTTTTGTGAAAGGTTAGGTATTAAAACATAACTGGTATAATCGATTTCAATCTGATGTTTTTTGGTGGTTAAATTGATTTTGTCAATATTTTGAGCCTTTATCTTACTAATCAAATGGTTGTTGAATCGTTTGCTTGATGTTCAGTATAGGCTTAGTTTCCGTTAAATGTATGTATCTGTAGATTTGTTGTGCTCACAAATTAAGTTTAGGTTGTAGGAGACATTGAGTTGTTTATATGTTTATTCACTAAAGAATTCAGATCGAACTTAATAATCTTAGGTGTTTTGATTTCATCAGATATGGCTCGAGACGCCCGCCTATTCTTTGGGGATTAAGCTTTACGTCGAAAATACGGTAAATTAAGAATAAACTTTATGATTTAACTAAGGCATTAACTTTCTGTTTGTGCCATGTGTTGATTAACATGCATGGTTGTTTTCCATAATCCAGTTCAAAAAAACAAAAAGTACAGATGCGAGGAGCTAAAGCGCCCTCAGTTGCACTTGTAAATCCCATGTTCACACGACAGGGAGGAAATCCGAGAAGTGTGGAGCAATCTCAATTTATTGGTAACCCATAACCTTTTTTTTTTGGTATCTAAATCTCCTTTTCTTAATAACATTTTCAATTTTGAACAGACATATGTTGCTTTGGTATTGAACTGAGTTAGAATTTTACATACCATTTTTTGCATAATTTTCAATGACAAGTAATAGTACACAATGTGGTTGTTTGTTGATTGATGCCCAATGGAGTGCTGGGAATTTTTCAAATGTCTCTTGAATTCTGCCTTATAGGACCAATAACCGATGTTGTGTATTTTCAAGCAATTTTAGCAATTAATATGTATGCCTAACTTAAATGTCAGGAGACAAAAACAGGGAAGAACACCAAATGAATGACATTAGTAGTCGCTTGAAAGCAGCTCAGTCAACGGTGCATAATGGAAGTGGAGTTGGAAGAACAGGTCGGGTGATGCCAAGCCATGCACCAATCGAGTCACCAGTGCATGGGGGAAGGGGAGGTGGAAGAACACGTCATGTGCAGCCAAGTCGTTCACCAATTAAGTCACCTGTGCATGAGGGAAGGGATGGTGGAATGCAGTGCAGCCAATCGAATCACCTCTGAACAATGATTTTTTGTTAACTCCTAGGAGATCCCCTAGAGGACACCGCACAGGAGTACACAGAAATCTGGAGAAGGAATACAGTGGTCTACATAGCCATATGAGAACTCAAGGTTGCCGTTCTGTACCACCTCCCGCAAAGAATGAAATACAACAACGTTCAAATCAATTGCATAATAATCGAACACAGGCATCTCTTCAGCCATCTCGTCGATCAACATAAAAAGCTATTCAAAGTTCAGCATCTCATCAATCACGGCATAATGCTCCTCGAAGATCAGCTTCGCAGCAATCTTACCGATCACAATAGCGGAACAATCTACATGATTCTCCAGCTGAAAATCGTAAATTTTCGCAACCCAACCGATCGCGATCAGCGTCTAATTCTCCTGTAGTAAATAATGAAGAAGTTGGCAATTCACTGCAAGAAGGTATATTTATGTGAGAGGCATTTATTTTTTTTATGTTGTTCTTTTCTGGCTAGCTAATAATTTTCCGCTATGCTATCTTTGGTTTCTTAAATAGGTCAACCACAACGCACCACAAGAAAGAAAACGATTAATCTTGCAGTTGCCAAGAGGGGAAAGGAGAAAGTAATCGTGCCAGTTTTTAAAGAAAAATTTCGTGGTCATTACAGACATGAGCTTATAAATTCTATTGGGTCGTGGGTAAGGCAAAGGGACAATTGCCCAGTAACATATGATAAATTTGATGATATGCCTGAGCGGAAGATTTCCTGAGTGATCCAGAATGTCCGGGTATATATAATTTAATGTTGTTACTTCTTTTATTCTTAGTTTGGAATTATCGTTGGTTTTAGTTGCTATCTCTATAAGTTGTTTTCGGCCATATAGGACCACTTTATCCTTATTCCTGATGATGATGTGGCTGTGAAAGTGATCAAAGACGTGATGAGGAATGCCTATAAGGCATACATGCATAAACTTCGTCTATCATACATATAAGCTGGGGGTGATGGGTTTGCTGAATCAGATGGCCACCTAGAGGCTTTGGCACACCCTCCCGTAGATTTCCCCAACAAACGTGATTGGGCTCAAATGTGTACGCACTTCACCACCGACGAGTTCAAGGTATATCTATTTGCTTACTGTTTACATATGATGTTTTTTTTGAAGTCGTGGAAGTGGACAGTTAGGTATGATATGTGGAACTGAAAAACACTACACAAGTTATCTTTTTTTATTTTATTTTATTTGTTTTCTTGTTTGTCTTAAAATTGCACTGTATTATTCAAACAATAATGCCCTGCCAAGTGCATTCTTGGTACAATTGAACTCATTTTTTTGCAAACCCTTGCTATCATTTCTTATTGTCTTTTACGTTCAGAATATATATTAAATGTGGATGTAAAGTAGCTTACATCATATACAAGAGTTTGGTTTTGGTTATGGCAGAGTTTCCATAAGGTTATATATATAGATTGAACTTGAAGATTTGGGGTGGGTGATTTCTGATTAACATGTAGTCTTAAATATGTTTGCATTCTTATACTTAACCTCATATTAACTTGCATTTTACCTCATGCGATAGAATTTTTTTGAAAGAGGAAGTCTTGCTGCGGCTGCGAAGCAACTCAACGGTATCAACCACATAATGGCAACAAAAGTTTCACTAGTATTGAATACGAGTTGGTATATATTATGCCTTCTTCAATTATTTTGTTTAATGATATTGTTTACAAGTCAGGTGTGTTTATTACATGATATTTTACTTGTTTTATATAATGATGTTTTCCATTTCAAAGCTGCAAGACGGACAGCCTTGCGATCCAGTGACTTTCTTCCGACTAACCCATGATCCTAAAAAGAAAATCAATGGCAAATGCAAAGAAATGACTGTAAGAAATAATCTTTTATTGATGAAACATCTTTGATATGTATCTATTTATAGATTATTGTTTACACAATCATGATTTTTTTGCACAGTTAGACTTGCAAAATTATGTTATGCACTGTTGTGCTCATTCTGCCAAGGACCTAAATATGAAGAAAAAAAATATGCAGCATTTTATATCAGAGTTTTGAGTTTTGTATCATCTTTATTCTAGGAATTTTTGTGAATAGTGGCCACATTAAGTACGGTTCTTTATTCTGGAATTCTACTTTCTGTAGTCAGTATCTTTTTTTTCCTTAAACCTGTTATTGCCTGTCCACACTCATTTGAATCCATTGCTGAGTTTGTGATTAATTTGTGTTTTGAATTAATGTACAGGAAAAAATGAAGGCCATGATGGAAGCTGCAGATCGAGGAGAAACTAATGACACTCCAGAAGAGATATTTAACAAAGTTCGTAATGCTGGATGTTCGGTTAAACGGCATCGCAAGGCTTATCCAAATAACTACAGTTTATACCAGAAGAAATAAGAAGAAATGGCCGAATTGAAAGTAAGAATGGCATCCTTGGAACAGGAAAACAAAAGGCTTAAGAAAGAAACAGGTCCGAAAGCGACAAAGAAGTGGCTGAATGAATATTTTCTTAAAGCTGGCATGCTGGCTATGGAATTATCATCCGATGATGATGCGGAAGATGATGATGAAGATGTTGATATGCACTGGAGTCAAAATCATGAACATCAACATGCTTTTGAAGGTAGTGACAGGGAAGCTGAAGAGGAGGATGTAGAAGCCTTTGGAGATGATCAAGAAGAAGGTGAGGAGATTCCATACAGGGAACTCGAAGTGGATGACGAAGATGAATAGGTTGAAGTTTAGATGCATTTATTATTTCTATTAATTAGAGTCTCTTTTCAGAACGATCCAGCTTAGCTATCGGAAGAACTTTCTCTTTTCTTTTTCTTTTTTGTGGTCTTGTGGTTCCAGATATCTCGGGTGAGATTATGGATTTTTTTGTATGGAAACTTCTTTGTTTTAACGAATGTTATTCAATAAAAATTTATTTTTGGTATATATCTTTTTTAATATTTATTATTATTTATGAAAATTCAATTAAGGTATTTAATATTAGACTTGGGAAGCTAAACCAAAATTGTGGGTGACAGTTAAGGAATTATTTATGGATGAACTTTTTTCTTCTTCCAGGTCCGGGTCCATAGCACTGGTCAAGCCCAGATTAGCCCTCTCACCGGTCCATGAGATGTTAGTAGCGCTACCTATTTAAATACTAGAGAACTAGTGCCTCTTTAAGTTTAGGCACTCCTAAGTTGGTTTCATGTATGATTTGGCTACTGCTGTTGCGATGGTAGTAGTCTTTAGCCATTTGGCTACTAGAGACGAGATACTCATAGCCTAAAAGTTTTGCCACTAAAACTGAGTTGCATATGTATTTTGCAAATACATGTAATAGTCGATCCGTAACCTATTGAACAACCAGAATAAAACTAGTGGCTTAAATGATTAGGCATATAAAACAACAACTACAAAAGCCAAAGGTTTTATGTTGTTCGCCACTAGACAAATCTTTAAATGCAAAATCTATTAAACAATTAAAAGATTATTGTTGCTTTAATGTTTTCGCTAATAACCTGACGACTACACAAATTAGTGGCTTTACCTATTAGGTGATAACTGTTGGTCAACTAGACAAACTAGTAGCTTTAGACATGGCGACCAACTAACCAATGCGCACTTGTTTCCTTAAACATAAGAAAACAACCCCTTACGCCACTAAGGCTGGGCAACTAACATTAATTGCATAAAGTGATTGGCAACTAAAGATTAGAATAGGCCACTACCATTGGTCAAGTAGCCTTTGGTCGGGTTTTTTGTTGTGATACGTATTGAGGGAGGGAATTTTACCACCAGAAGATGATGCACGATTATTTTCTTCCCAATTGTGTACTCTGATCAAAAAATTTAAGGTCAATTCTGCATGCCTCGGCATCTGGTGAAAAAGATTATTGAAGAGCTTTGTCGAGTAGAACCTCAATTTAATTATTTGTACATGAAAAAGATTTAACTTAATAGTAAGCTCAATCAAGAAATATATCAAAGAGTTATATCTCTATTTCTCAATACAATCTGCAATCGAATAGATAGAAATCTGTGAGCCCAATTGATATGAGAATTAACTTGGACGGTATCAAAGACCAATGCCCAAGTGTCAATCAATTTAAATCCAACAACCAAACATCGGATTTACCAATTGATTTAACTACGCACAACCTGTTATATTTCAATTATATAATGGGGAAAAGAAAGAACACAGACACCAGAAGTTTTGTTAACGAGGAAACCGAAAACGCATAAAAACCGCGGGACCTAGTCCAGTTTTGAACACCACACTGTATTAAGCCGCTACAGACACTAACCTACTACAAGTTAACTTCGGACTTGAATGTAGTTGAGCCCTAACCAAGTCTCACAACGATTAAGGTACAGTCGTGTTCCTTACGCCTCTGAATCTCAGCAAGACTCTACGCACCTAATTCCCTTAGCTGATCTCATCCACAACTAAGGGTTGCTACGATCCAAAGTCAAAAACTTATAAAAAAAATGTTTCTCCCAAGGATAAGTCTATTCTGATAAATAGATATGTCTCCCATAGAAGTACCTATGAAGTTTTTGTTCCGTCTTTTGATAAATAAAGGTGAACAGGAACCAATTGATAATCCGGTCTTATACTCCCGTAGAGCATCCTAGAAATATCAATCACCTCAGAATAACTTAACTACATGGTAGTAAAAGAAGTTATTGTGGAATCACAAAGAATGAGACGAAGAGCTTTGTGATTACTTTTTATATCTTACTTATCGGAGATAAATATCGAGCAAATCTCAGAGAAGATAGTACTCAATACGATAGAACAATTAAGATCAGAATACACAACTACAGAGAAAATAGTTGGATCTGGCTTCACGAATCCAAAATGAAGTCTTCAAGTCGTTAACCTATAATGGTTTTGGAAAAACCTAGGTTAAAGGAGAATCGACTCTAGTCGCAACTAGGACACGGGAAAGTGTCGGGATTAGGTTTTCCAGTTGCTAGAGTTCTCCCTTATATAGTATTTAAAATCAGGGTTTGCTTTCAATCAAAGCTAAGATAGCTTAGTAACAAAGCATTCAATATTCACCGTTAGATGAAATCATGATTTAAGATTCAAGCTAAGTTTTCTTAAAACCAAAGTAATATCTCTCCAGCGTTAGATGGTCTTAGCTTGTTACACACAAATGAAATATTCCTTCATTTAGATATGGGTAACCGTACCTAAACGTGTATTTTGAGTTGGCTCAACAATAGTTAACCGAAGTTAGCCATATGAACACTTTTGTCTTAACCACATTCATCTAACACTTCTAGATCAAATATGATGATCAATAAATCATAAAAGATATTCAAATGAATCTAATTGTGTTTCAAATAGAGTTGTTCAATTGTTCACTATCTTATAGAATATATATGAACCAATTGAAAAAAAATCGGATTGATTCGTAATTATACAAAGTACTTATAGCGAAATCAATTCATGAACATTAAGCCGCGGTTTGAAAAGATTGCATTCCTTAATTTATAAATGTATGTGTTCATGAGTATGAAAACATACTTAACCGATTTTAGAACTTTAATCACTAAGTTTGCAAACTGGTACGCAAACTATAGGTTCCGGACTTTGGTATTGTCCAGCCATTTGCAAACGGGTATGCAAAAAGCATTCCCGGATTTAACTCAAGTGGAACCGTTCGCATACTCGTATGAAAACTTGGTTCCTGGACTTTAACAATTAAAACTGTTCGCATACATGTATGCAAACAAGGTTTCGGGACCTGAATCATACCAAAATAGTTTGCATACTGTGTTTTATCCAGACAAAGGTTAAATGTTCTAAACACCCATTTCAATCATTGAAACATCCTTAGATGACGACAATGGCTGTCTCACACATACCATTACCTTATAGGTAATTTTCAAATAATCGAATGATCAATACGAAACTTTTCGAGTCGACATCAAATGATTGTCTGACACAAATCATGTAAGATGTTTCAAGGCAATTTTCACATGATCATCTTTTGACTTATTATTTAGTTTCCAACTAAACTCGTCAAGAATAAGATGAGCATAGTTAAAGCAAAAAGCTTTCAACTCGTATTTCAAGAAATAGATAAGCGAGATAAACTCGGCTCGAAATATCAAATGTGTATAATATAAAAGTCTGTATAGCTATACGACTTAGTCTCATTAGGAGATAGAATAGAATAGACTTCTGAGTGATAGATAAGGTTTACTCTCCACATACCTTTTGTTGATGAAGTTCATTCAATCTCTCCTCAGTAGATCTTAGTCTTCAATCGATAAACACCGTAAATTCTAAAGATCAACTACACATCCTATCTTAATCCGAGACATAGCTACAAGTAGACTAGAAATCAAGACTTATAATTTTGATCAACTAAACGTGACAAACAAGCTTGAGATAGCAACATTTGCGAGTTCGACCGAGAAATGCTCTAATAATTGATTATAATTAATATGGATGTATCTAATAGAATTGAATATGTTCTACTGGTGTAAATCCTATTATGAAGATATATATAAACAATATAATATGGAAAAGGATAAACACAAGAAACAAGAAGTTTTGTTTATAAGAAGACCACAATTGCATAAAAACCCCGGAACTCGTCCATATTTTAACACCGAAATGTATTAAGACACTACAGACACTAGCCTACTATCAGACTTTGGACTAAAATGTAGTTGAGACCGAATTCACCCTCTAATAAATTAAATTAAAGTCGCGCTCCTTACATCTCTTGAACCTCTCAAAGCTCTTAGAAATTGATTCTCTTAGATGACGTCCTTTACAAACTAAGAGTTGCTTCAACCTAAGTGAAGAATTTTGATATCAATATGCCTCTAAAAGGTAAGAATATTTGATTTCCCTTTAGATCAAAGATCAAGGCTTGGAAATCTGTTTGCAATAGGCAAATCTAGCAAACCTCACAAATTTGGAACACTTACAGTCAGTAAGCTGAGAAGCCTGGGTTCTTAACCATCTCTCAAGAACAATTGTGAACAAATCAATTAAGAATAATCTTCAGATATCTATGTTGAGGAATCACAAAGTCCGCGACAAAGAGAACTTTGTAATTTCTATCTATCTCGCTCCTCAAAGAGATTACGAAAACCTCTATAACAAAAAGAAGAAGATCAGGATGCACGAACTATCAAGTTAAAGATAGTCATACCTGGCTTCACGAATCCCTAAGTGAAGTCTTTCAGTAGACCTAATTATGTTTCTTAGAGGAAACCTAGGTCAATAGAGACGACTTTAGCAATCAACTAGGACACCAAAGTGTTAGAGATTGATTTTCCAGTTGAATGATTATCTCTATTTATAGATGTTCAATACTGAGGGTTACTTAGAACTCAAGCTAAAATAACTTGATATTCAAGTAAACACTTTCTCTGTTTAGATGAAACTCTTGTTAGTGTTTCAAGTAAGCATGTGAAAAGTTTTTCTTGAGATCAAATATAAGAATATACACTTTGGTCCGGTTACAAAACCGAGTTTAATGGTTGTTCTTGGAAAATATGCCTTTCGGACGAGTAAGCAATACTGTGTTCATTTAAACACTTAAGACTTTAATCATGATGCACATACACAAGGTGTTTTAGTGATCAATGATGTCTTAGAGGTGTTTATGAGAGTCATAACAATGTTACATTTTATTTTATTTTTAAATAAGTCTTTGATTGAGCATCTGCCAATATTTACTTGGATCGCTGGTTAAACGGTTTGTGAACCGTTAGCCAATTCATGAATTCAGGGCGCTACGCCTCGTGAACCGTTCAACAGCTCGTGAACTTTGATGTCTACGGTTCGTGAATCATTGGCTAATTTACTATTTCAGATCACCACAGTTCGTGAAATGGTTTGGTGAACTGTCCCATTCAGAACCTTATAGTTTGCGAACTGGGTTCGCGGCCTTCATATAATTTGAACTTCAAATATCTATGGTTTTCCAAGTGGTTCTCCAACCTAACCTGAGTCCAAATTACTGTTGTTCTGGAATACTCTCTTTCGATGTTTGAAACCTCCCCATTTTCCATAGATATAAATATCATTGGTTCAGTAATTTTCAAATGATCCACAACATTAGTTCTTGAAAAATAATTTTTTTTTGAACTAAGATTGCTAAGAACTAATGAAATCCCATTGCTTGAATCCTACTTCGAGATGTTTAACAAGACAAGATTGACTCAAAATTTCTTCTTAGCAGTAAATCTACTAGAAGTACGTATGACATATTCTTATATAGATAAAAGTGTAAAGCTTTTGAGTAAATATAATGGTTCAGTCTTCACATACCTTTGTTGATGAAGTTCAACTAATGGCTTCGTCGATTTTCATTCTTTAAGGGTTATTCGGTGATGTTTGATACTCAACTACCATTTTCTAAACATAGTCTGAAACTTGACTTAGTAGACTAGAAATCAAGATAGAGCTTTGTTCAACTAGCATTGACAATAAGATTGAGATATCAAGACATGTGAGTTCAATCGATCAGTGCTCTAACAGGTTAGATGGAAGTTGGTGAAGACATTAAATGCTGAGATGGCTAAGATACATGCATGTAACGATACTATTATGTTGTCTTGTCACATCATAGCGTCGTGGATGTATCTTGTCCTTTCGTACGAAACAACCTCGAGATTTAGTAAACATAATCTACTTTTCCTTGGTGTTTCGCGGGTGTAAGGAACTACATTGCTAGTATTTAGAGATCATGCCAGTTGTAGTTCCCATAAGGGTGTTTTCATTAATGTTTAATTCGTGTTCTTATATAGTTTCATAACGTGTTTAGTTAGGGTTAATAGTCAAGGATGGAAATGAGCGCGCAACAGAAAATAAAACTATAGCCAGAAAAACAACTCAAGTAAGTTAGTTAAACCATTCAGGGATTTTTCATACATTTTCTAGGAGAAACAACCGACAAGAAGATGTATAACAGTTGTTAACTGTTTTACTAAAAAAACATGATGAATTTGGAAACTGAGTCCGTGTCCCTAAAACGGCTCGTTAACAGTTTTATTAAAAACATATTAAGGAACAAGTGTATTCAACACTTAGAAATAACCAAGATTTTTATTTTTTTATAGCTTAATACAGTAGTCCTAGACTACTTTAAATCCACTCATTTATGGTATTTTAGCTATTAGAAGGTTCGAACCCCGATCTCCGCAGTAGGGGGAGCATGAGAACCATCAGACTCAACCAAGATTGTTCAAGTACAATAAAATTACAAACTTAAATATAATTTTGGTTGCATTAATATTTTAGGGACACATACCACCAGGTCCACCATACGCCATTGTTATTCCCAGGTCCCCTCCTAAATTACCAGCGAACAAAATATTATAGCAATCTACAGATGTATCATGTTTGTTTTGTACTCCATATGGGTTTAGGTTAACCGTTTTTCCTTCTTTATTAATGTACTTCATATTCATCATATGGGCTGTCTTCAAATAATCTTGGAGTTGAGGTAAATATCCGTTTCCCATCGGTGGACTTGGTGTTTGAGGTGTTGCCCCTGCTATCCCTCCATATCGTATAATTGAAGCATTGTTTGCTAAATGTGTAAATATTTCCTTTGGCCAGTATCCTATAGTGTTGCTAGTGATCAACCACCAATTACCGGTTTGTGGATCCTGTTAATATATGAATCCAAAAAAGACATCTTACATTACGAGTATAAGAAATACCACAAACCTAAGTCGTTACAAAATTTATTTACCAAACTTTTAAAATGAAAATGTTTCTCACTTACCCGATATACCTTAAAAGGCACGTACCATTCATCTTTTCCATATACTGATAGTGGTTCTATAATTGCACCGAAAGATACATCACGGTGAACTTGAACAAACCCAGAACAAAGCAGATTGAAGCAACCTGTTTGTTTATAACCGTCAACCTGTCATTTAGGATTAAAAAATTAGTTACTAAAATGATAAAATATGTCAAGAGAATTTTAAAGAGAAAAAATGCTGTGAAATCATAAGAAAACCCCTTAATCAACATGTGAAAATTAGGATTAAAAACTAATCACTATAAGGATAAATACTTTCTTATAATCAGCAGGTGAAAATTGGGGATTGAATATCCATCCATTAATATCATCCTATAATTATCATACAATTATGTTAGACTGAGGTGAGGTGCATATTCTATTTAGTCGGTATGCAAGAAATCGGGATTCAATCATTATATTTTTTTGAGAATTTTCTCTGATCAAAGATAAATTTATTAAAAAGAAAATGATATAAACCAAAACAATTGAAACATGAAAACTAAAAGCATGATGTTTCAAAAAAAAAATGTGTAAAATTTGTATAATTTTAAAAGAAACCCATTTAAGTTAAATTAACGCTTAATTAACAAAAAATAAAAACTCAGTATCAAAATTTACCGTCCAAGAACCAAATATTCGAGTGCGGCTATCACCGAAGAGTGCAGGATATATCTGAAAATAAGAAAAATATATTATTGATATAGAAGATAATATAAATAAATCGAGTATAGTAAATAGATGACTTACCATCCAACCAAATTCAATGCTATTTACTTCTTCATCCGGACCATTTTTAATCCAAATTTGTGCAGTGCTGAACTGGTTGTTATCTAGTTCAAGCCCGTGTGCACTTATCTCAGCGGTAGCTCCAAAAAATGCTTTCGTTTCGCTAAATTCTATAATAGAGACAACCTATAAACAACAAAAATCCAACATATCTCATAAATATATAAAAAAAATATCGGCCTAGTAAATATTTATTTTATCAATCAATAACTAACATATTTTATCCAATGTTAATGACTCATAGTTAGAAAACCAAACTTAGTGGTGATTGTTTGTATTTCAAATCGGTTCGATGGTTTGTGGTACTATATATCCAAATCAAACAATGTTCATCCCAAAAGATTTGTTTTGAGTGCAAAAATTGGTTTTGGATCATGGGTTGTTCAGTTGCCTTGCTCTCGCTTTCACACATGTTTTTATCTATTCGCCGCCGAAAACTCAAAAAGTAAAAGGCTATATTACTCGATAATTCTTGAGGTCGAAAACTTGACCAAAATCGTAACGTTAAGTTATTTCCTCTCTAGACTCATTTGGATTCTTTTGGGGTTGTTTCGAGTTTGGACCGAGCAATTTAATCAGGGTCTCTTTACTACTGGGTTAAAGAAGAACTTAAAACTAGGGGTACCAATAGGCACCAGGTTACCCAGAACCGAATCCAAACCTTTTTTTTCTAAGCAAAATCAAAAATGGTTCGATACGGTTCCAATTGTGTTACATAATAGCGATGTTAGCAAATTTGGAACCAATAAGCTTAAGGTTATGAATCTATATACACAAGTATTAAGAAGTTTGAATATTTTTCCAGGTTTATTATCGGTTTTGGTTCGACTAATTTTGGACCAGGTCCGACGCAAACAACCAATTATGATTCCTACGATATACTATTAGGACCCATCCGGCTTGACATCCCTAATTAAAAGAATAGGATTTTGTGCTTTTTACGAAGGAATATTTCAGGTACCTGGCTTAAGTAGGTAGCCTAGATCCAAAAAAATTGAGATGGAAAAAAAATCCAAATGTATAAAACAATTTTGAATAAATTAAAACGAGATTAAATCCATGGATATATATTTCTTTATAAGATCATTCATGGGTATATATCGGTAAAATCATAAATAAAGAGCGACTATGCATAAAAGTAATGAAGTGTCATGCTTACCCGATTGTTCATAGGCGAGAGAGTGTAAGCGTTTGGATGGACCGGAGTGGTCTTACGTACAAGCTTTCGGACATTAATTAAATCCTCTTTTTTTGTCCTGCGGATGGGTACTGTTCCCGGTGGACATCTTTCATTCCGAAACCCGTTATCAATATTTGAACTCCGAAAAATAGATGACGAAATGTTATCATCATCCGTTTCTTCTGGAATTAAGCTTGGAGCCATTTGAATCTTATGATCTTTGAGTAGTGGATGATCGAATGCTGGTTGCTTATAGATGTCTATGCAATCTACTGTATCTCCAAATTTGGTCTGAGAATGTACTTACATGATGAAATGAAACCCATCAGATGATTTCTTCTTCTTTTTTTGTTGTTGTTGAGAATAACTCAAGATGAAATATGAACATTAAAAAATAAATTAAAAAACAGCTACAAAACCCTTACCGTTATAGTTTTGATTGGCTTTTTGTTTAGAATTTTTAGTTGTTTTTCCAGTTCCAAATCTTCTTTTTCTTTTTTCAATATGCTTGCTTTTTCTCCATACGCGGATTGTGTCTCAGTGATAAGAATAAAAAAGATTAGGACCAAGAACACAACAAAATTAACATTTGAATACTCCATTTCATAAGTAAACTTGTTTTTGCTATCCATTAAACCAAAATGTTCCCCTTAAATAAAAAAAATTTGAGATGGGATGTTAATTAAGACCCATTATTTTATGAATATTGTCTTTAAAACTTGGATTGTTTTAGGAAAACAGGCTTTAATATGGTTATATTATAGTAATTAACGCTGCATTTATAACGTTGACTTTGGAAAATAATCTTTACCATACTATGTATGCATGCATGCATGACACTTATCATCTGCTGAGTGACAGCATGGTACGCTCTTCTCTCTTGCCCAATTTACCATCATTGCTTTTCTTAGTTTTTATCAACTTTATTGTTGATCCACATTCCACCATAGAAGGTGTTCGTGAACCCAATATGTGCGACTTTCTACTTTATGGAGCCATAATCTCTCTGATTTGTTTCACAATCTGCATTTGAGATCAAATTTATAAACAACAAATCGAGACAATTAAAACAACCTTTCAAAATGCAGAATTGCATCCCCGATACTTCATCGTTTTGCTACTTCACAACGTACAGTAGGATTATTTTTTGCAAGTATTACATGATCACTATTATGGAGAAAAAAAGAAGAAAAAACCAACCTTCTAGAAACTTCGAACTTTTATCTGATTTTAGACTTTGAGAAGAAAAAAAGTACCAATGTATGATTTTAAAGTACCAAAAGAATCTAGAGTATCAGCAACTGAATTTGCCGTTCTCTTAACAAAAGTGCATTTACATGTCCTAAATGATTTCAACTTAACTAAACAATCTTGAATAATGTTGCTGGTAGTCCAAGAAACACTAGTGGTTGAGCCATTGATAGCCTTTATCACATTCAAACTGTCTCCTTCAGGATGCAGACATTGAATCCCCTTTGAGCTCGCCCATTCAATTGCCTCCACCAGCGCCTTGGCCTCGCCTGTTCTTCATCTAGTGAAGTGGTCTTGCTGCATCTAGCTCCATTGAAAGAGACTGCAAAATTATGATGTAGAAGCCCCATGCCTGTAACTTTTGTAATCTTCAGAAAAGATGCATCAAAGTTAACATTTTCAAATTCAGAACAAGGAGGAAGCCAACTTGGCTCCTCGTCAGAAACATGCATATTAACAGTAGCATCTTCATGTATTAATTTAGTCTTGTATCAGTTTTAGGGCTGAACGCTATAACTGATTTAGCATAGTTGATAGACTCACCTGAAGTCTGAGTAAAGCTACACAAAATTATTAAGATTTGTAGCTCCAGTCGCATTGGTTTTTGTGAAGAAGATTAAAAGATCATCAGGAAACAATAGTTAACGCACAACCTGGACTAGTTTTGGATACCTTAATGCTCTGAGTAAGCGCTGATTATCTTGGGCATGAGACAATGCTCTGAATAGCATATCCTTCGACAAAATCGAAAGGTAAGGAGACAGGGGATCTCCCTGTCAGACCTCTAGACAGGTGAAATACCTTACCTGGTGAGCCATTGAGCAAAATGGAAGTTGAGACAGTAGAAATGCATTGATTTACCATCTGGAACCAGCCATCATGAAAGCCGAGACATTTTTTAAAAAAGTAAAAGAAAGCTTCATTCTATCTTATCAAAGGCCTTTGACATGTCAAGTTTGACATCCAAGAGGCCCTTCTTAGACTCTTTTTCTCATGGTGTCAATCAACTCATGAGCATTCACAATATTATCAGACATTTTACTATTTCGAGGGAATGCGGCCTGATAGGGAGATATAATTTTGTTTACAAGAGGTTTAGCAACAATCTTATAAGAGACATTGCAGAGGCATATCGTCCTTAAATCAGCAGCATTTTTTGGGCAATTAACCTTAGGAATTAAAGATAAGAAAGTACGATTGTTTTCCTTAAGCAAATTGTTTTACTGAAAAAATGACTGAACAAAGCGGAAGCCATCTGGATCCCGAGAGGTCTATGGTTCCATCATGAAAACAATTTCCTCTTACCTCCTCATAAGAAGGTATTCTAATCAAATTCATGTTATCGATTTCAGAAATGCAAGGAGTAACGTGACTCATAAATTCCTGATCAAGCACCGGATTAGAAGACTTACTCATATCAGAGAAATGCAACAAAAGATTAGAAGCCAAGTAAATCTGTCGGTAATCCTACATCTTGACAGAAGACTAAAATCATCAGACTTAACTCTTCTTGCAAAACAAAAAACTAAGCAAGCCTTGGCACTGACGCATCATAAATATAGTTACTGATAATAAGTTCTCCAAGGAATTTTATTCAACCAACTAAAGGAAAGGAAAGAAAAAGAAAAAAAAAAGGCGCACAGATAACCGACAAGAAATACAAGAAACGAAAAATCGCAACAAGTTTATTAGAAAATCATGTAATTAATCTTACCTTAAATCAGTTGATTCGTGTATTTCTAGAAATAGCTTCAACTATTGAACACTCGCTTTCAGATCATGAACCTGCAGCAAACAGGATAGATCACGAAAAAGTACTAAAAGAGGACTCTTTAATCCCAAACAACCGAAGATAACTGAATGGTCACTTAAAATTTCATATTTGAGTTAGTAATCACTAATTACCATAAATAAACAAAAATGAGGAGAACATTTGGAGTCCTTTTATAGTGCCATTCTGGTTCAGCCTCCTGAAGACTCAAAGTCCCCTCTCTAATTGTTTCTAGAATAATTCTCTAAGACAGATCCATTAGAGCTTTCACAGCTACATTAGATTGTAACGATGGTGTAATACCTATTTAAACTCTGGGTTTTACAGGATTCAATCACATAACATGGGCGAATGCCATGTCCAAGCTAGAAATGAAAATAAAACATTGTGACCATAGCATCAGTTCTATTGTAAAGATCCTCATTTTTACATAAGCCAAGCCGGTACTTACGCAATTAATCAAGACGTCACTTTTGATGAAGAGACCACTGAACAATAGACAGTTGAAGTATTGAACTGATAAACGATATTCTTTTGAGCGATATTTCAATAAATAAAAGATGATCCAACAATGACTAATTGGTCTAATCGTACAAAAACGAATCGCTGTACCAACAATAGAGTCAGTTACCCACATTTAAAAAATAATACAGTTGTACTACCAAACCAATCGAAGAGCTAATTATTACATCGCATGAACTCACTCATATTCATTCACCCTTATCCATTTGTAGCTAGTCCTACATGTATCAACTGACTCACATACACATCTAACATCATTAACTGATGAGGAGAATCTATTCATGGATCCACATTTCCATCTGTATATGCATTGCTGTTCTACAAAGACAAGCTTACAAAAGCTAAACTTTAGCCATGGATGACAGTCAACCATTAGGATAGACACGGTAGAACTGAAGAATCAGATAAATCCACCAAGAAGATAAGTACATACCATAAGACAGTTCATCATTTATTAATAAAACAGAATTATAGATGATTAAAGAATAAAAATCATCTTTAGACAGTTCATCATCTATTACCAAGCCCTAAAGAGCAATTTAGACATGAGAATAAAAATCAGAAGTATAAAATTTAATTATCAACCATAGGAAATGATTAAAGATGGTTAAACCCTTACCACTAACAATGAAATCATGCTTCCCGTTTAGCCTAATTTCATCTCTGTCACTATGCTCAATTTCTCCTTTTGGCAGCTGTTCATTTTTATTTTTTTGTTTTCCGAATGTTTTTTTTTTTTCTATTTTTGTCTTTCACACGGCAAAATGAAAGACTAATGTTACTTTTGACCTAAGACACTACAAAGCCAATTTTTCTACTTGTTATGGGGCACCTTGATGTAAAACTGTACTAACTATTTGAACACGGGTTAGTACGCGATATCCAGTAGTATTATAAATACACTCAAATTACCTGTTTCATTCCTCAAGCCTCATATGTCTACGTTGAACAAAAATATGGAATGCATTAGGTACACCTGGGAACTATGGTGGCATTTACAACTGGTGTACCAGACTATAATCTTCAAACAAAGCAAAATGTCCAGTAACTTCATAGGCAATACTTCTATCCTGTCCCCCAAGCCTCATCATACTTTAATGGTAACACCCTTAGTCACACTTCTTTAATCACTGCTATATTTCTTTGAATGCGGCTAACCACATTAACTCCCAAGTTCCCAACCACTACTCTCTTAATTGCACATGACACATACTAGCTAATACTGGACTTATCACTTCCACGATAAAGAATTCTTACTTTCTCTTTAAACTTACAAAATCGCTCCATGCTCTAAGTAGAGTATAGGGGTAAAATGCGTCAATTAAGATAACATGTATATCAGTCAAATGGGATCGTGCCCTCTTCTAGCAAGATCTTGGCAAATCCCCAAAAATACAGGAAGATATTATCACAAATGTCGTGCTTAACTTCTTGACCCAAACTTGAGCCATAAAAACGGTCATCAGAAGAGCCTTCTAAAATCCCTGTTCATACGTATGATTGAACCAATTGGTCAGCCACAAAATTTTCAACTTTACCGTTTCTACCCAATAACCACTAAACATCACAAAGAATAAAGCTATGACATCTTCCTACTAGGATCACCTTTCAATGTAACCACATATTGAACTACTTAAGCAAATATAGGTGTTTTATAGGTGTTTTAGAGTCTTAGACTTCCATGATTAGAAGCCGCACTACGTAGTTTTGTTAAATCTTCAATGATCTAAAAAATTCTCACTTCAAATATCACCTTGCCCAAAAACTTACATGATGTAGCCAAAATGCACATTTCAGAGCTTTCGCAAAGACTGACGTTATTTAAACCTCTGCAACACTAACCAAAGAGTCTCACTAATGATATTCTTGTGTCTTAGATAGAGTACACAAGGGTACTTCATAGATAGTGCCCATCGGTGATCAAGTTTAGGAAACTTAAACATTGGACGTTGATTTGTCTGGTCGGTCGATAATATCTATGGATGGCCGTAGGATAGCTGAAACAAATTGCTTGTATCCCAAGATACCTAATTGTATTTTTGGAATATATTGAGAACAACTTGGAAAACTTTTAATATGAACGCCTATATAAAGAGAGCGTACTATATGAGAAACTAATTAAGTCTCCTTCACGTCGTCTCTATAAAAAAAGTTTGTTTGTTGACAACAGTTCTTGCTGTCGTCGGTGTTCGAAGTGGACAACAACATCAATTCGTGAAAGACCGAAGCAACAGAAGCAGATATAAACAACAACATCAATTCGTATAAGAACGAAACAACAGAAGGAGATATAAAATCAGTAAGGAAAGCTCAACATCTGTTGGGTTTTGGTAAAATTTTAAGAAATTAATTTTCGTTGCGCTCCAAAAAACAATGTCGAGATCAAGTGTTCCCGAAGACATGCAAGAAGAGATTTTGTTAAGGTTACCTGTGAAATCCATCTTATGTTTCAAGTCCGTATGCAAGACCTGGCATGCATTACTTTCTAGCCGTAAGTTCATAAAGGATCACCTTAACCTTTCCACCAAAAACCACCTTAGGAACACAAAAATTATGATCGGAGTCTATTGTGATGATTATATGTTCGATGCTGATGATATATTTTATTCCATAGATTATGCTTCAACACTATGCGGAGCTGTTCTTCTGAATTACCCAAACGACAATAATAATAATGCTATAACTCACACTAATCGCCATTTTATTGTGGGGTCTTGCAATGGCTTGATTTTGTTATTGGCCTCTGATAGTGAAAAACTATTTCTTTGGAACCCATCAACAAGAGAGTACAAGGAAATCATAGGACCACCGGCGCCCAAAGAAAGCCACCTTTCATATGGGTTTGGTTACGATGCGAAAACTGATAATTACAAGTTGGTATGCATTGCAACAGGCGAGTCAGATGATGGGGAGGTTGACGATTTTTCTGAAGTTTATTCGTGCACAGCTGGTTCATGGAATAGAGGCCAAAACATCCCTTATGGGCGTTGTGATGTAACTGGTGGTGTGTTTCTAAATGGTGCTCTTCATTGGTTAGGTGAAGCTACTCATTGGTCCGGCGATGCGGCCACTCGTGAAGAAACTATAATTTCCTTCGATTTTAACACTGAGAAGTTCATGGATTTTCCACTTCCAGAAGAAATTATGACATGTCCGGAAGAGACATTTAATGTCCAAGTGCTGGGAGATTCCCTTTGCTTAACTTGTGGTGTCCGTAAAGTTCGTGTCGATGTATGGGTTATGCAAAATTATGGAGTGAGAGAATCTTGGAGAAAGCTATTCACCATTACCCAAAAAAAATTTACTGCAGAGCCCAATTCGTTAAAGATCTATGGCTCTGTTAAAGATAATGCGATTCTAATACAAGTTGGTGAACGTCTCGGTGTACACGACCGAAAGAATGATAGCATTAGGATCCTGAATGTAAATGGTATCGTACATGGTAATTTTTGCTCGGAGAATTACGTGGAGAGCTTAGTTTCAGTGAATTCAGGTACTTATATGGGTACAATGGAAAAGAAACAGCCGAAAGCCGCTAGCGAACTTCAAGATTCTCACTTGAAGAAAAACTCTGAAGATACATTGGAAGCAGATGCAGATAAAGAAGCGAAACGCAAGCATAATGAACTACTAGCAGAAAGTAGTAGCAGTTCTAAAAGAAAACGAGCATCTTATGAAAACAAAGAATTGGAGGCTGTCAATTCTTCTCTTGGAGGTGTCAATAGTGGTTTTCTTATAGACGTTAGTGCTGATGTTCTTGAAGGTGTAGATGTTATTCTTTCAGATGTTCATGCTGCTCAACATGAAGCTAATGTTGCCGCCTTTGGACAACAAACAGATAAAAATATGATATGCTCCATAAATATCAGTGAGTAAAAGTACGTCCAAAAGGCACTAGGGCAACTCCTACGAACTCTACCACGTCAAAACGAAGTTTAGGGGTGCCTAACCTTTTAACGGGGTACCAAAGATAAATGATCAACACATTGATTTGTTTTTAAATTTTTAAATTTTTTTATAGCACCAATTGGACTTCATCTGACTGTTAAGCAATACTCGGTGTTCCATACCCACATGTAAAAAGCTTTGTTTACATAACAAACTTCACTAGAACACCCTAAGAAGGCGAGCTCAGATGAGAACCTACACTTATTAGTATCTTTAGCTCTCGCATTATAATTAAAACCACATAATAAGAGGGCTTGAACTATTGGAGGCACATCATTAGCAGTTCTCTACAACATCCACCTGATTATTTGACGAAAAACCAAAGATCTCCCAGTATACATCTACAATTTCGCCCACTACTAAAATATCCGCAAAGAGCATACACTAATCAGGCTTCGCAGGCTTATGGCTAAGAAAAGAAATCCTTTACCAACAGACTAACACAAAGTATGCAATATCACCACAAGTTGATCCAGAGGTTATCTTTTCACGTCTGACGCAAAAAGATCTGCCGCATTATGATTCACAAATAAGAAAAACTCGACTCACGGGTGGAATGTCAACCAAATACATATCGCATTCCTGGACATACTACCAATGATGTAATGAACCTATCTAAATACATCATTATCAAAGGGACGCCCCCAATTAAGCCACCCGTTTTCGGCGACAGGGTGTTTGGAACAGTGTAACAGGACAAACCTCATACACTGAACAACTTACGCACATCGAATCTATCTGCCCTTTAACAGACAACTTAAGTAAAGAGCTGAAACAAGAGAATGAATCTCTGACTTATTTTTCAGCACTCGTATAACTGTACATGGCCACATCTTAACCTCAAGATTGACCCTAGCCCTTACCATTGAAATGCCAACCTTATAACATTCCTATATCCGCTAATTTTGATGTGAACTGATCTCATACACACACCAATATCAAGAGACAAACTCAAAACACCCATTTCAGTGTCATACACTTCGGAACGATGTAAAAACCTCATACATCACCTATTTAACATCGAATCTAGCTGCCCATTTTAGGACACATAACATCAATGATATAACAGGACTTACCTCATACACCATTTAGGATTCAAATTAAATTTCACAGGTCTAACATATATCCCTGACTTATTTCCAATTCGCCCAGACTTAAGACTTATGCTTAGGCCACAATAAAATTCTTAAACATAAAGATTTTACTACCATGTCACGGAAACACGACCCTAAGGAGATTAAAGAGTCTCCCAGGTGCACATATCCCTGGTTTAGTCTACTGCGCATGTGAATTCAGACCATGTAAGTCTGACGTTCGACTTACACATCTGCCTAAATGCTCAAGTAATAAATAGTGTTCATACCTAATCCATACACTTATGGAGTATCCAAATATCCACCCTCGTAGCCTCATATCATATTTTCTAAGGAGTAAATCAAGCAAGTTATCATTTCACGAGCTAATACGTTCCTGCGATGTACTACTAGACCACCCTCGCAATTATAACTCAACAAATTTGCACCAAAGCTAACTCCCCTTGGTAGTCAGTCCATATACAAGAACGAATGTACAACTTGTCATTCTAAATATACGTGTAAGACTAATGAATCTTCCTAAACAACTAGACTACCATTAAACTAATGTAATACAACAAAAATCTATTAAGCAATATTCTACCATACTCGTCTGCTGTGTTCTACACTTTTATGAGCCAATAAGGCGATGCCCATATAATTCAGAACAAAATGTTAGAGTCAAACTGAACAAACCTTGGCATGTTCAAGTACATCCACAATTTCCAAGCTCTAAACATATAAGTTAAGCATTTCAATTCTCTGTATGGTACGTACTAGAGCATGAGACACCATGTAGAGTTGGATTAATCTAATATATACATTCACAAATTTGCCTAACCAACTGAATATGGACAAAGTGATCAAAGAGATAGATTCGACTACCAATCCCACTTCCTGAAATATTAAGAATGAGTTCATGATATTTCAAAAATGCCAACAGTCATCATAGTGTATAATCAAACATCACAGCAATACACATTTACCACCAGAACCTTCTCTGGATTGCATCTATCCTATCTGTCAGTTTTTTTGGCATTGGAAAAACTGACATTTGATGAGTGCTCAATGAACCTAACACATTCTGAGTCAGTTGGGTTCTGCTAGCCTGATTTAAGAATTTGGATTTCCAAATACCTACCTAGTAGTGTCAAAGTTATCAAATTAAGCTTTTGAAAGATTCCATTTTGTTTTTCTGAATAAGGATAGGACACCTAGATACTTATCTTGCAGACCTATTCTCCTAATATTCAGGATACTAGTGATATTTTCATTAAGTCTTGTATCAGTTTTAGGGCTAAAGGCTATACCTGATTTAGCATAGTTGACAGACTGACCTGAATTCCGAATAAAGCTGCATAGGATTTTGAAGATTTGCAACTCCAGTGGCATTGGTTTTTGTGAAGATTAAAAGATCATCTGCCAAAAAAAAGATGGGTAACTGCACAACCTGGACTAGTTTTGGATACCTTAATGCCCTGAATCTGCTGATTATCTTGGGAATGAGACAAGGCTCTGGATAGCACATCCATAGACAAAATCACAAGGTAAGGAGACAGGGGATCTCCCTGTCTCAGACCTCTAGACGGGTGACAGACCTTACCTGGTGAGCCACTAAGCAAAATGAAAGTTGAGACAGTAGAAATGCATTGATTTACCATCTGGCACCAGCCATCATGAAAGCCGAGACGTTTTAAACAAAGTAATAGAAAACTCAATTCTATCCTATCAAAGGCCTTTGACATGTCAAGTTTGACATCCAAGAGGCACTCATAGAATCGTTTTTTCTCATGGTATCAATCAACTCATAAGTAATCACAATATTGTCAGACATTTGTCTATTTCGAAGGAATGCAGCCTCATAGGGAGACATAATTTTCTTAAAGAGGATTTAGTCCATTGGCCATAAGTTTAGCAATAATCTTATAAGAGACATTACAGAGGCATATCGGCCTTAAATCAGCAGCATTTTTTGGGCAATTAACCTTAGCAATTAAAGATAAGAAACTATGATTGTTTTCCTTGAGAAAATGTTTTACTGAACAATGACTGAACGATCTTAACTGTATCATTACCCACTAGGCTCCACATTTTTTGATAAAGCCAAGCGGGAAACCATATGGATCAGCAGAGGTCTATGGATCCATCATGAAAACAATTTCTCTTACCTCCTCATAAGAAGGTATTCTAATCAAATTCATGTTATCGATTTCAGAAATGCAAGGAGTAACATGACTCATAAATTCCTGATCAAGCACCGGATTAAAAGAATTGCTCATATCAGAGAAACGCAACAAAAGATTAGAAGCAATATCAGATCTGTCAGTTAGTCAAATTCCGGTTTTATCCTGAATTGCCTCTATCCGTGTCCTTTTTTTCCTAAAGTTAGCTCTATAATGAAAATAGGCTGTATTCCTACCATCTAGACTTGAGCTATCATCTTTGGCTCTCTGCCTCCAGAAGTAATCTTCTATACATTGCCAGTAGTCTAACTTCTCATTTAGATCTCTAAGTCCCATGTCAGAAGTGAACAATACCGCTACTGTGTAAAGCTTCAATTTGACTAGAGATGTACCTGATTTGAAACTGAATATGACCAAAGGTGTTAGAATTCCAAGATCTAAGAGCAACTTTAACATTTTGAGGTGATTTCTTGTGCTTAAAATGCCTTAAATCCTATAACCTCAGTTTTCCAATGTTGTTCAACAATGTCCTTACAACTAGGATCTCTTAGCCAACATTTATTAAATTTTGTTGGCTTCTAGTGGGGCAGGTACCTCTACATGTTGTCGTGACAGTAGGACTATGATCACTAGCAATTGGGGATAAGTGATAAACATGACTATTGGGGAGAAGACTGAACCAAGCATCAGTACCTAAAGCTCTATCCAATCTTCCAGAATAAGACTATTGCCATTTCTCCTATTAGTCCATAAAAAGGGATTGCCTGTGAAGTTCAGTTCTTGAAGGCCAGCAGAGTCTATGAGATTCCTAACATCATCAAGTTGAGTCTGAGAGACTATGTTACCACCAGCCTTTTCAGATTGATCTAGGATAAGATTTAAGTTCCCTAAAAGGAGCCAAGGAATATTTAGCTGATCACAAGTATTCCTAAAAAAAATCCATTGAGGTATATGGCTAGATCCATGCCATCCTTCTAAAGCAGACATAAGCCTCCAGCCCTACCAATAGGATTAATGATTTTGTAGTTTGGATACTGATAGGGTTGTACGAAATTTCTCATTTTTCTGAAATGGGATTTGTTTCTGATAGGAAGGATGATTTCAAGGTCATTACTCCTGATGAGTATTTTAAGATGATTTATTGTTTGATTTCCCTATCACCAAACTGTACATTCCAAGCAAGGATTCTCATGGCTAAGACACTATTGATATTTCGATTGAATTGAAAATAGAAACTACGAAAATTTGCAAAACAAAACAGATCAATGCAATTCCTAAAGTAGATCCAACAAAAACAATGGTGATAAATTACAGTAAATTGAAAGACAGAACGAGAAAAACAACAATTGTAATGAAAACAACTTAAATTAATTAAAGAGATTACCTGATTTGCAACATTTGCAGATCTTTGTAGACAGCCACACTTTCGTCAACTACATTCATTCCAACTCCCTCCATTATCTCGACATTGTCCTTGTTATGATCAATAACCTCTGTATTTAGGTTGCAACTTCCTGTTGAAGTATTGTAGTTTCGGTTGTCAGGGTTTGGAAAATTTGGCTGGAGCTTACAATTTGGGAATTATGTTCATTCTCATTCTTTTACCATCTTGGTCTTTTTCCATATAACTCTGATTTCTTCCTTCACTTCCTTGATTTGAATATTGCTAGAGGAAATGATTTTCCCAACAATGCTGTTTGACCACATATCAGCTCCATCATCTAGAGCTTGAGCAGAACCAATTATTTTCCTTTGAGATCCAGCCGAAAAGGAACTTATATTAGTTCCCTTCATCTTAGAAGTTATCTCAGCAACTTGAAGTTGAGGGTCATTCGCCATTGCTAAGATGTTTGGTATGATAAGATGAAATATTACAAAACTGTCATGGTAGGGATAGTTGTAGTATTCCGAGATAGGCGTTTCTAACAAGTAAATTGGTGTAATGGCCTTTGGTTTAGGCTGAAAATTAGGAAAAGAATCATGGACAGATAGAGGATGTGAAGAAGGGCCTCGACTGTCGTGAATGGTATGGCACTTAATGGTGGGTTAAGGATGATGAGATACAGGGTTAATAATTGGTGAAAATGATGATAGTTTGTCATGGTTAAATGAAACGGTTTAGTCGGTCAACAGAAGGTCTGAGAGAGAGGGAAAGGAGGAGGTTCAACAACAATGGAAAGAACAAATTGCAAATACAGAGGATAATTGATCTAAAATCTAGATGCACAACTGCCGATGGATGAGAGAATAAATGTTTCACTGAGTTAAGAAAGTGTAAGTAGAACAACTATTGGAATGTTGCAAACTTCAAGTGCAAACTGCTCAAGGAAACCACAATAGGGAGATTTGGTTAAATGCCGCAAACAGCGAATTAGCAATGCATAAATGATGAAATCACCAACAAGTGAAAAAAATGATTACTGACATAATGGAAAAATGTTTATAAAACACCTACAGCATAAACTGAAAGCACTAACCAAGAATCAAATATTATTAAAAAAAAAAAAAAAAAAAAAAAACTAAACTGGAATTTAAAAAAGATCAGAATAACTTGGATTTGATCATGAGAATCCCTGCTGACAAGTATAAAGAAAGTGATAAGATAATTGTATCCTGTAGTAAGCTACCAGAACGAAATCATTTGGCTGTGGGCTGCCATTACTTGAGTCTAACAACAGCCCTTGCTGAAACCAGGGATTACATCTATGGGTTCAATCGAATTCTTAAGCCATCCCAACTTTTTGAATTGCAGAATTGCAACTTCCGAAATCCCACGGGATTTTGAAGTGTTACAGCCTATTTCACGCACTACAGCCAACTCAGAAATCAAAATAATCCTTATAGTCCTTTATAAACTACTAAAACATGATCCTGACTACAACTTACTCACTACCCTAACCATTCATTGACAGCCTTAGTTGCCTCTCACAGTTCTTCAAGAAAACCTAAGCAAACATTAACATATTCATCTCTCACTAGGTTCATTTCCTGAAGAGGAACTATTATGCTAGCTGAAAATCTAGGCTCCACAAGACACCCGGTAATCAAACAAATACTCTTAGTAGATTCAAGTAGAAATTTAATCAAATAGTAGAAATTTAATAAGTTAGGTTATTAATCAAAATTTAATCAAATAGTTAAAATTTTGATTAATAACCTAACTTATTTTGTTAAAATTTGCTTTGGACTATAAACTAGTTGAATCAAATAAGGGGAAACCAATCGAAACAAAGAAATCAAACCCTATCTTATTTATTCACCCAATTAGGTTACACTTTTTAAGAACAAGAAACTTATTAAGACCAATCTAAGTAAGCAAAATATAATTGTAAATTACTCACCCACTTTAAAATCTTCTGAGATAAATTGGTCATTCCCAAATGCGCCGAAAATTGGAACATCAATTTCATTTCAGTTAATGAAGAAGAAATATTAAATTGGTCACAATGGATTTCATGAAATTGGGCTCAAAGATATCATCGGATTAGCCAAAAATAATGAAGAAGAAGAAGGAATGACTTTGGAATCCCTAAAGAAATCATACGAGAAGAGAGAGAGAGAGTAGACGTGGACTGAAGAAGTCGATAGACGAGGTAAGAGTGTGTTTGTTTTTTTGCTGACTCGGTGTCTGAATTTGACTCGAACCCTAAATCGGTTCGAGTCAGATTTAGACCGTTTATTTTTTTTATTGAGTCAGATCTGACTTGTAATCTGACTCAGACCTCGCCCCTAACATCTGTAATTTCTCAACGTAAAAATATCATCGGCAAACATCAAATGAATAACATCGGCAAACATCAAATGAGTAGGATGAATGCCCTTCTTTATCACCATTCGCTGAACTTCTGCAATACTATCTTAGTAATCCCGCTACTTAAAACCTCTCCAGCCATTACAAATAAGATTGGAGACAACGGATCACCTTGTCTCAATCCCCTCTGCACAGAGAAAAAAGCTTTTGGACCTCCATTTACCATTACTGAAATTTTGGCGGACATGAACAAAGTTTTCAACCAATCACAGCATTCTATAGAGAAATCAAACTTCCTCATCACCATAAACAGAAACTCCCAACTCAAAGAATCATATGCTTGCAAGATATCGAGTTTTATGCCTACATTACCTCCTCTTCTCTTAACTCTCATTTCATTCACTATTTCAGAAGCTAACAAAACTTGTTCATGAATACTTCCAAAAAAAAATCGGAATAAGGATAGGAACACCTAGATACTTGTATTGCAAACCTATTCTCCTAATATTCGGGATACTAGTGATATTTTCATTAAGTCTTGTATCAGTTTTAGGGCTGAAGGCTATACCTAATTTAGCATAGTTGATAGAATGACCTGAATTCCGAATAAAGCTTCTTAGGATTATTAAGATTTGTAACTCCAGTGGCATTGGTTTTTGTGAAGATTAAAAGATCATCTGCCAAAAAAAGATGCGTAACTGCACAACCTGGTCTAGTTTTGGATAACTTAATGCCCTGAATAAGATGATTATCTTACGCATGAAATAAGGCTCTAGATAGCACATCCATAAACAAAATCAAAAGGTGAGGAGACGGGGATCTCCTTGTCTCAGACCTCTAGACGGGTGACAGAACTTATCTGGTGAGTTATTAAGCAAAATGGAAGTTGAGACAGTAGAAATGCATTGATTTACCATCTGGCACCAGCCATCATGAAAGCCGAGACGTTTTAAAAAAAGTAATAGAAAACTCAATTCTATCCTATCAAAGGCCTTTGACATGTCAAGTTTGACATCCAAGAAGCCCTTTTTGGACTCGATTTTTCTCATGGTGTCAATCAACTCATGAGCAATCACAATATTATCAGACATTTGTCTATTTCGAAGGAATACATCCTGATAGGGAGATATAATTTGTTTAAAGAGGATTTAGTCTATTGGCCATAAGTTTAGCAATAATCTTATAAGAGACATTACATAGGCATATCGGCCTTAAATCAGCAGCATTTTTTGGGCAATTAACCTTAGCAATTAAAGATAAAAAATTAGGATTGTTTTCCTTAAGAAAATGTTTTACTGAAAAAATGACTGAACCATTCTAAATGTATCATTACCCACTAGGCTCTACATTTTTTGTTAAAGCCAAGCGGGAAGCCATATGGATCCGCAGAGGTCTATGGATCCATCATGAAAACAATTTCTCTTACATCCTCATAAGAGGGTATTCTAATCAAATTCATGTTATCATTTTCAGAAATGCAAGGAGTAACATGACTCATAAATTCCTGATCAAGCACCGGATTAGAAGACTTACTCATATCAGAGAAACGCACCAAAAGATTAGAAGCAATATCAGATCTGTCAGTTAGTCAAATGCCGGTTTTATCCTGAATTGCCTCTATCCGTGTCCTTTTTTTCCTAAAGTTAGCTCTATAATGAAAATAGGCTGTATTCCTACCATCTAGACTTAAGCTATCATCTTTGGCTCTCTGCCTCCAGAAGTCATCTTCTATACATTGCCAGTAGTCTAACTTTTCATTTAGATCTCTAGGTCTCATATCAGAAGTGAATAATATCGATATTGTGTAAAGCTTCAATTTGACTAGAGATGCACCTGATTTGAGACGGAATATGACCAAAAGTGTTAGAATTCCAAGATCTAAGAGCAACTTTAACATTTTAAAGTGATTTCTTGTGTTTTAAATGTTTTAAATCCTATAACCTCAGTTTTCCAATGTTGTTCAACAATGTCCTTACAACTAGGATCTCTTAGCCAACATTTATTAAATTTTGTTTGCTTCTAGTGGGACAGGTACCTCTACATGTTGTCGTGACAATAGGACTATGATCGCTAGCAATTGAGGCTAAGTGATAACATGACTATTGGGGAGAAGACTAAACCAAGCATCAGTACCTAAAGCTCTATCCAATCTTCCAGAATAAAACTATTGCTCTTATTAGTCCATACCAAGGGATTACCTATGAAGTTCAGTTCTTGAAGGCCAACAGAGACTATGAGATTCCTAACATCGCCAAGTTGAGTCTGAGAGACTATGTTACCACCATCCTTTTCAGATTGATCTAGGATAGGATCTAAGTTCCCTAAAAGGAGCCAAGGAATATTTCGCTGGTCACAAGTAATCCTAAAAAAAATCGATTGATATATATGGCTAGATCCTTGCCATCCTTCTAAAGCAGACATAAGCCTCCAACACTACCAATGGGTTAATGGTTTTGTAGTTTGTATACTGATAGGGTTGTACGAGATTTCTCATTTTTCTGAAATGGGATTCTTTTCTGATAAGAAGATGATTTCATGGTCATTACTCTTGATGATTATTTTAAGATGAATTCCCTGTTACCAAACTGTACATTCCAAGTAAGGATTCTCATGACTAAGACACTATTGATATTTCGATTGAATTGAAAACAGAAACTACAGAAGTTTGCAAAATAAAACAGATCAATGCAATTCCTAAAGTAGATGCAATAAAAACTATGGTAATATAAATTACAGTAAATTGAAAGACAGAACGAGAAAAACAACAGTTGTAATGAAAACAACTTAAATGAATGAAAGAGGGTACCTGATTTGCATCATTTAACCTTCTCTCCATTTGGAGTTCTTTGTATACAGCCACACTTTCGTCAGCTACATTCATTCCAAGTCCCTTCATTATCTCGACATTGTCCTTGTTATGATCAATAACCTCTGTATTTAGGTTGCAACTGTTAGAGCATTGCTCGGTCGAACTCACAAGAGTTGCTATTTCAAGCTTGTTTGTCAAGTTTAGTTGATCAAAACTATAGTCTTGATTTTTAGTCTACCAATACGTGTTTCAGACAAGGATAGATTGTGTAGTTGAGCTTTAGATTTCACGGCGCTTATAACTGAAGACGGAGATCTACCGAAGAACTCGGAGGAACTTCATCAACAAAAGGTATGTGGAGACTAAAACTTTTCTATCACTCAGAAAGTCTATTATATTCTTTCATATCTCCCATTGAGACAAGTCGTATATGATATAGTCTTTCATATCATACACATTTGATATTTCGAGCTGAGTATAACTCGCTTATCTATTTCTTGAAATATGTTGGTAGCTTTCTGTCTTAGCTACATTCATCATCATTCTTGAATTTATGTCAAAAGATGATTATGTGGGAATATCCTTGAAACATCTTACATGATTTGTGTGAGACAATAATTTGATGTAGACTTGGAAAGTTTCGTATTGATCATTCAATAACTTAAGAATTGCTTATTAGCTAATGGTGTGTGTGAAACATCCATTATCATCTTCTAAGAATGTTTCAATGATTGAATTGGGAGTTTAGAGCTAAAACCTTTGTCTGGAAAACCATCACAGTATGCGTACTTAGGTACAAACTGTGTTGATAAGGTTCAGGTCCGGAAACCAAGTATGCATACTCGTTCGCATACGGTTTTGATAGACGCATTATTGTGTCTAATATGTCTCAATTGTATATATTGTTAGTGTTCGATTTTGTATTTATTTTGTTATTTTATGTCTTTGTAGGTATTTTTAGAGAAATAAGCTCTTACGGCGAAATTAGGTCAAAAAGTGGTGTTTTACACCCCAGGATAGAGTACTAAAGGCACCCCAGAAATGCACCGGAAGCACCCCAAAAATGTGTCGGAAGCACCCCGGAAAAATTACTATCTACGCCCAAAAATTACTATTTGCATACCATAAGACAAATGCTAAAGGGACACCCGTGCAGGATTAGGAGGAGGACATCTTCTTCTCAAATTCAAAAAATGAATTTTGGCGGGAAAATATTTTCATTAACAGCAGAATTTCGATCGGATGTTTGGACGTGATTTAGTGAGATTCAATCCCTGAAACTTAGTGGGTAGACGTGATATGACATAGAAAGCTAGTATGGGTGATTTTATCGATCAAATTTGGCTGGATAACTTGGTTTAATCCAAAGAGGGAGTTGGAGGAAAAACATGAGCTTGCACGAGTTGTGAGGAATTTAAACGTGTATTGCACGTGCTTGGAAGACTTAATCGATATTATGGAGCGTGAAGAAGGTATAGAAGGAAAGAAATACAGCTGCATGCGCGTGGAAGATCAAAAATGGAAATTATTGCCGTGAGAATAAAAATAATAAAGAGAAGATTTTTTGAAGTTATGGAGGAGATTCGATGCATCTTTCGGGTATAAATAGATTACCCAAGTCATATAGAAGGGGTGTCGAGAGTTTGGGGTCGAGAGGAGAGCTCAGGAGGCGTGAATCAAGAGTTATCAGAACTCTGTTGTTGTTGCTGCTGCTGCTCGTGAAGAACAGGGAAACAACGACGGTTTCTTCAACTGGTTGTAATAGTTTCTTCAACTGATTTGCAACATTTATCTTCATTGTAACAGTTTCTTCATCCTCTTCTGCAACATTTATCTTCAGATTTGTAACGATTATCTTCATTATAACAGTTGAGTGTTGAAACAGTCGGTCTGTAACGTACCTGTGCTGTTGCAGATTTCCTGTTTCATTATTTTCTCTTCTTGTAAACACTTTTTGAGCCATGAATACATATTTTGAGTGTGTTTTCGACATGATGGGTTAAACCCCAACACTGGGACGACGGAGGAGGCCGAACTTCATACATGGGTAAATTTATTTTATTTTATTTTTTATGAATTTTGCACTAATATTAATTAAATATGATTTTGATTAATTATTTATTATTTTATTAGATGGGTCATGCTTGCTTAGATGTTTGATGTCCCATGCTTACGATTTATAACTAATGTTTTTAGAATCTACCTTGGTAAGAATAAGAGTCCATGTTTACATTTCTTGAGCTAAAATTGTTAAGAATAAATAATTGAACCTTATGTTATGAAGATTGGCCGAATCCTTAGTTCCAGTACCTCTTGCACCATTTGTAATATTATTGTATATTTTTATTGAATTTAAAAACTCGAATCTTCACAAGTCTTAGAGTTCGAATCATTTTACTACAACTTCAAAATCATATCAGGTTTCAACTGTGGAAGTCCAGGAACCAAGTATGTGTACCCGTTTGCAGACAGTTTTAGCTGAAGTTTGGTCCGTAACTACAGTATGCATACCCGTTCGCATACTGTTGGTCAAGACCAACTTTCCGGAACTTGATTATGCATACCCGTTCGCATACTTGAGTGGTTCAAGTTCTAAAATTGGAAAAGTATGTTTTCATACTCATGAACAAAATATATTTATATAATAAGGAATGCAATCTTTGCAAACCATGGGTTTAAATGTTCATGAATTGATTCTTTCGTATCAATCCGATTTTGCTTCGATTCGTTCATATATTTTACTATAAGATAATGAACAATCGAACAACTCTATGAAGAACACAATTAGATCCTTTGATTATCATTGATCATCATAAGTTGATCTAGATGTGTTAGATGTATGTGGATTAGACAAAAGTGTTCATATGGCTAACTTTGGTTAACTATTGTTGAACCAACGAATGTACATGTTTAGGTACGGTTGCCCATATCTAAATGAAGTATATATCATTTGAATGTAAAAAGATAAGTCCATCTAACGGTGGAGAGATATTGCTTTGGTTTCAAGCAAAACTTAGTTTGCATCTTAAATCAGGATTTCATCTAACGGTGAATAATCCTTGTTTCTAAGCTAACTAAGCAAACCTTGATTTGAATACTATATAAGGGAGAACTCTAGCAACTGGGAAACCTAATAGCCACACCTCCTGTGTGATACTAGTTGCGACTAGAGTCGATTCTCCTTTAACCTTGTGTTTATTCCAAAACTGTGTAGGTTAATGACATAAAGACTTCATTGGGATTCTAAAGCCGGATCCAACTATTTTCTCTGTAGTTGCATATTCTGATCTTACTTTTCTATCGTATTGAGTACTATCTTCTCTAAGATTAATTCGAGAATTATCTCTGATAGGTAAGATATAAAAAGTAATCACAAAGCTCTTCGTCTCATTCTTTGTGATTCCACAATAACTTGTTCTACTACCATATAGTTAAGTTATTGTGAGGTGATTGATATTTTTAGGATGTTCTTCGGGAATATAAGATTGGATTATCAATTGGTTCATGTGCACCTTGATTTATCATAAAACGGAACAAAACTTCATAGGTATTTCTGTGGGAGACAGATTTATCTATCTTAGTAGACTTTTCCGTGGGAGACAGATTGGTTTATAAGTCTTCAACTTTGGGTCGTAGAAACTCTTAGTTGTGGGTGAGATCAACTAAGGGAATCAAGCACGTAGAGTCCTGCTGGGATTCAGAGGCGTAAGGAACGTGACTGTACCTTGATCAGTGTGAGATTGGTTAGGGTTAAACTACATTCCAGTCCGAAGTTAATCTTGTAGTAGGCTAGTGTCGTAGCGGCTTAATACAATATGGTGTTCAATCTGGACTAGGTCCCGAGGTTTTTCTTCATTTGCGGTTTCCTCGTTAACAAAATTTCTGGTGTCAGTGTTATTTCTTTTCCGCGTTATATTGGTTTATATAAATAAAATATCACAGGTTGTGCGTAGTTCAATCAATCAATAAATCCAACCTTTGGTTGTTGATTGAAATTGATTGACACTTGGATATTGGTCTTTGGTACCATCCAAGTTATTTCTCATAATCAATCAGTCTCACAGATTCCTATATGTTCGATTGTAGATTGATTTGGGAAATAGAGATATACTCTTGGATAATTTTTCGTGATTGAGTCTAACTGTCTAGTTGACACTCTTGAAATTATATTGGAGTTGTCCATACAGATTGCCTGGAAAAAATAGTGGGTGTGGTTGTTAGACCCCTGCTTTTTCAGCAATTTCTTGTTGAAGTATTGTGGTTTCGGTTGTTATGGATTTGGAAAATTTGGCAAGAGCTTACAATTTGGGAATTATGTTCATTTCTCATTCTTTTAGTCTTCCTCGGATTGTGATCCATATTCAGGTTATCCTTCCCATTTTTCTGGATGGGTTTAGTAGTGTTATCACCCCCAGCCAGGGGCGGAGCCAGCCCATTGCAAGGGCATGCACTTGCACCCTGCCCAGCTGACTCCAAAGCCTATTTGAGGCCCAATAATAAGAAGAAGAAAATCTACAAGTAAGCCTATTTTTGCACCCCCAATTTATTTATTTTTGCACCCGATAGCAAATTTTGCATCCCCGTAACAAAATTCTTGGCTCCGCCCCTGCCCCCAGCATAGTTCTCACTATCACCCTTGGGGGACATCCCCAATGCTTCCTCTTGTTCTTTGCACCACATCTCAAACTCTCCAAAGATCATTCTTTCGATGCTCAATTTGAAAGCAATATACTCAGAGTCGTCATCCTTATGGTTAATGAAAAAACAATGACGTCAAAGCTTATATGGCTGTTTTTTTTTTCATAATGAAATTATTCCAGATTTCTTGACCAGCTACCGTATGAAACCAAACACCTCTTTTCAAAGGTCTGGATACATCCATTTCTACTTCTGCTCTTACCAATTGACAGAGAATAACATAACCTATTTTGTTGGAATTTCTTCGACATATATACCCTAGCTAAATCAATTATGGGGAAACCAATGAAAATAAATAAATCAAACACCTATCTTATTTATGCATCCAATTTGATTACAGAAGAAGAAACATTATAACACTTACTGAAACCAATCTAAGTTACTCACTAATAGACACATTTTTGTGTCCAAGTTGTCCTCAATTTTCTATATTGTTGGTACTCGATTTCATACTTATAATGGAGTTTTATTTGTTTGTAGGTGTTTTTGGAAGAATAAGTTCTTATGGAAAATTCGACTCGAAAAGTTGATTTTGGCACCCCCGGAGGGCATTTGCTATGTGTACTCTCACTTTGGTTAAGGGGTACCTTCTTTACTATTTACACCCCATTGGTTATTCGGCACCCACGGATTTGGTTAAGGGGCACCTTTTTCTTCATTTCAAAAATCAGTTTTGGCGGGAAAGTTTTACAGGCGACTGGCAGAATTAGGGTTCACCTTTTGTACGAGATATCATGAGATTCAATAGCAGATTTTTGTTGGATCAGATCAATTCAGATGGACAGGGATGGTATGGGCTTTGGAATCAGCTAAAATTGGCAGCATAATCCATTCGGAGCAAGACAGTGGTGTTTAATATTCACGGGATTTTTCAACATAATTTGGACGGATTCTTCATTGTGATTTGGTCGGATTTGTTGCCTGTTTTAGATTGATACCACCCTGTTACGACCAAACAGGATTGGTAAGAGCTTTAAATTCGATTGAAGTAGAAGATTTCACATAATCTCGACAAAACATGGCAAGCTCTCTCGGGAAAATTTCTGAGATATTTTGGGAAGGTTTGTATGTGTTTCCAGCGTGTTAATCTTCTTATGGAATGTGTATGAGTCTGTTGAGAGTATGCAGAGTACATGCAGACGCGTGAAGGAGTTGAAAAGGGAAATTATTCCCGTGACTATGAAGTAGAGACTAAGAGTAATCAATGGAGATTATATGGAGTTATTGCCGAGTATTTTGGTTTCTGAAGAGTATATAAAGGGTTATGGTGTATCATAGGAAGTGGGGGAGAGAATTGGGAGCAATTTAGAACATTAGAGAGCCGGAAAATCAGAGTCGCGGGAATAATATTTTTGTTGCTGGTGAAGAACATACGAAGAACATAAGACACTCAAAGACAGTCGTTGTTCAACAGTGCTAGTGACAGTTATCTTTTATCGTTCCCTGTAACTATTGAGTTTTTAACAAACATAAGTGTTACAAACCCGGTTTTATTCATTTTTCTCCCATTTCATCATTTGTGAATCATTTTTGAGCATTAATAAAGATGAGTTTTGAGCGTGTTTCCATGATAATGAATGATGATAAAAATTCCAAAACTCTAATTATTTTTAAAATCTCTTTTTCTTAATTCACAAATTATCAAGCATATTCTCAAACATTAATTGTATCCCTTAAGCATAGATTATCTAACCAAAGTATAACCTATCTAATTGAATCACAACTAATTAGGAAAAATTATGCAAACAATTAAAATTCTGCAAAGCAGTGATTTGAGTGAATTATAAATTGCAAATTAGAGAAAAGTAAAATAATTACCAATTATTCATGCAACAATAGCTTCCTCCGTGCCTTGATTACGCGAGAATTATCTCATCATTATCATGGAAACATGCTCAAAATTCATCTTTATTAATGCTCAAAAATGGTTCACAAATGATGAAATGGGCGAAAAATGATAAAAACCGGGTTTTGTAACACTTATATTTATTACAAAATCAATTGTTACAGAAAACGATAAAGGAATACCGTCACTAGCACTGTTGAAGAACGACGGTCTTTAAGGGTCTTATGTTCTTCGTACCTCCTTCACCAGCAGAAAACAGCAGCTTCCTGTAAAAAAAAATTCTCGAATTTTTGATATTCTAAACGTCTCCCTATTCTCTCCCTGAACTCTCTCACCCATCTATGAGTCTCCTACAGCTTTTATATAGTCACAGGACCAAGAATACATTCGTAATAACTCAAAAATCTTCTCGATATCCAACCATTAACTCATGAATATTTTCTTTTCTGTTTTATGTTCTCACGCATCTGTTCGCAGTATACACGCTCCAACACTTCCTTGTTTGACTCCTCCACACTTCTGCAGCAACCAAACTCTATCAAAACTCAATCAACACACGTTCAAGCACGTTGTACTCCGAGATTGCATAATTTCTTCCCAACGAATATCCAGCCCAACTGAACGCATTAAAACACTCATACCACCATTTTTTGGGCATATCACGTTCATCCCAATCAAAATCAGTGATTGAATCTCACTGAAACTCCTCCAAAAATCCAACAAAAAATTCCGCAGAAAACTTGAATTTTTCCCGCCAAAATTCTTTTCCAAACGATGAAGAAGGGTGTCCCCCTAACCAGACCGGGGGTGCGAATAGCAGGTGCCCAACTGAGGTGCCCCTTATCCAAACTGAGAGTCCGAATAACAAATGTCCCTTGGGTGCCTTTAGACAACTTTTCGAGCCGATTTTTTTCCAGAAATATTTATTTCCCAAAAATACCTACAAACACATAAAATACCATAATAAGTACAAAAATGGTTACTAACAATATATACAATAGAGATGAAAATAGACACATAAATGCGTCTATCAGATACCGGTAATTCTAGGTCGCCCGTTTTTAGCTACATCCAATGCGATCATCAACTGTCGAAACGGTATTATGAATTTGTCTTTTGGTAACATGACCATTGAGCTGAACATTTTTCATATTAGTAAGCTGCCCTCTGACATAGATGACTCGAGCATAGAAGAGGTCAACATGATAGGAACATTAGTCGAGTAGTCATTACCAAACACTTTTTTAGAAGATCCACTAGAGAAATGCCTAGCCCACTTTGGGATTGATTTTGATAATGATAATGTGAAAAATGAGGTGAAAGCTTTGTTAGATTCAACCCCTTTGTTTGGAAACCTAAGTTCGAACCACTACAAGTTTCTGAGTTTACTCTAGTTCCTTCGTTAGAAGAGCCTCCTAAGTTGGACCTACCGTTTGTATGCATCATATTTATTTAGAGGAAGATACCAAACCTTCTAGGGAGATGCAACGTCGACTAAACCCTAATATGAAAGAGGTAGTTCGAACCGAGGTTCTTAAGTTGTTAGATGCAGGCATTATCTACCCTATTTCAGACAGCAAGTGGGTCAGCCCTGTTCAGGTTGTCCCCAAGAAATCCGGTATTACTGTAGTCCAGAATGAAAACAATGAGTTAATCCCAACCAAAATGACCACGGGTTGGCGTGTTTGTATTGACTATAGGAAATTGAACAAGGTCACTAGGAAGGACCACTTTCCCCTTCCTTTCATCATCCAAATGCTAGAGAGATTAGCTGGACATAGTCACTACTGCTTCTTAGATGGCTACTCCGGATATAATCAGATCGTTATTTCCCCTGAAGACCAAGAAAAAACTACTTTTACATGTCCCTTTGGTACCTTTGCGTATAGACGCATGCCTTTCGGGATTTGTAATGCCCCTACGACTTTTCAGCGTTGTATGATGAGCATATTTTCTGACATGGTAGAACGGTTCTTAGAGGTCTTTATGGATGATTTTTCAGTGTTTGGTTCGTCTTTTGATGAGTGCTTGCATCATTTGTTATTAGTTTTGACTAGGTGTAAGGAGAAGAATTTAGTGCTTAATTGGGAGAAATGTCATTTCATGGTTCGTTCTGGAATTGTTTTAGGGCATATCGTATATTCTAAGGGTATAGAGGTAGATAAAGCCAAAGTTGACCTTATTAAGACTTTACAGGTCCCAAAAACCGTAAGAGATATTAGGTCATTTTTAGGGCATGCAGGTTTTTATCGTCGATTCATTAAGGATTTTAGCTTGATTTCTAGACCTCTTTGCAATTTGCTTGCAAAAGATGTTAAGTTCGTCTTTGATGATGCTTGTTTAGAGGCTTTTGAGAAGCTTAAGACTTTACTCACTACCGCCCCCATACTCCAGGCACCCAACTGGAACCTACCCTTCGAGATTATGTGTGATGCTTCAGATTTTGCTATTGGTGTTGTGCTAGGTCAGCGAGAAAACAAATTACTCCATGTGATTTACTATGCTAGCAAAACTCTGAATGATGCCCAGTTGAACTATACTACTACAGAGAAGAAACTGTTAGCCATTGTGTTCGCCTTAGACAAGTTTTGACCCTATCTTTTAGGTTCTAAGGTAATAATCTTCACTGATCATGATGCTTTGAAATATCTTCTTTCCAAGAAGGATACAAAACCTAGATTGATTAGATGGATCCTATTTTTGCAGGAATTTTCCTTAGACATTAGAGACAAAAAAGGTGCAGAAAATGTAGTAGCAGACCACTTGTATAGGCTTGTTGTGGATACCCCTGATTATTCCCCTCCTGTTAGAGATAGTTTTCCTGATGAACAATTGTTCTTTGTTACCCAATTACCTTGGTATGCGAATATAGTGAACTATCTTGCTATTGGTCGAATGCCCCAACATTGGGGTAAACAAGATCGTTCTAGATTTTTAGCTGAGATTAAGCACTTCTTTTGGGATGATCCTTATTAGTTTAAGGATTGTCCAGACCAGATTATTAGGAGATGTATACCTGAGATTGATCAGTCCAGTATTATTTCCTTTTGTCATGATCATGCTTGTGGGGGTCACTTTAGTGCTAAGAAGACTGCTGCTAAGATATTGCAGTGTGGATTCTATTAGCCTTCGAAGATTCCCATAGTTACTGTGTTACTTGTGAACGTTTCCAGAAATTAGGAACCATTTCCCGTAGGAACATGATGCCCTTGAACCCTATTTTAGTTATTGAGGTCTTTGATGTGTGGGGTATTGACTTTATTGGTCCGTTTCCTAATTCTTTTGGTAACCTACACATCCTTGTCGCTGTAGACTGTGTCTCTAAGTGGATTGAGGAGGTTGCGTGTAAAACCAATGACCATAGGGTTGTGATTGAGTTTTTGAAAGATAATATACTTACACGTTTTGGTACACCGCGAGCTATAATTAGTGATGGAGGGTCGCACTTTTGTAATGGACCTTTTAGGGTTTTGATGAAGAAATATGGTATTACACATAAAGTAGCTACCTCGTATCATCCACAGACTAGTGGTAAGGTAGAGGTTTCCAATAGGGAGATAAAACGTATATTAGAGAAAACAGTAAATCCTAATCGGAAATACTGGGCGTCTAGGCTTACCAATGCCTTATGGGCTTACCGTACTGCTTTTAAAACCCCCATTGGAATGTCACCTTATAGACTTGTGTATGGAAAGGCATGTCACTTACCTGTTGAGTTAGAACATAGAGCATATTGGGCTGTTAAGCAACAAAAATTTTCACTTGACAAGGCAGGATCCCATAGGAAACTCCAGCTCAATGAGTTGGAAGAGATTTGAAGAGATGCATACGATAGTGCTAAGGAGTACAAGAACAAAATAAAACTTGTGCATAATAGAAATATTTTAAGAAAGCCATTTTCTCCAGGTCAAAAAGTTCTTCTGTATGACACTCGTTATCATTTATTTCCCAGGAAGTTGCGCTCTCGGTGGACCAGTCCTTTTGTGGTCCATATAGTTTCCTCATTGCGCTATTGAGATTGAGACACCAGACGGTAGTAGTTCTTCAAAGGTTAACGGTCATAGATTGAATCCCTTTTTAGAGCCCTTTCCTACATGTGATGTTTAGGAGGTCCCTCTGGAGGACCCGGTTTACCTTGATTGACCATCGAGGCGGTTTGTATGTTGTATATTATTTTTGTGGGTTTTTGATTCCACTTCACCCAGGTACTATCTTTCCGACTTCTCTCTTTACTGATTCCTCATGTTATTTATACTTTTGGTACTGTTCTTTAATTAGAAACATTGAGGACAGTGTTAGATTTAAGTTTGGGGGTGGGGTAGAAACTTTTTGTTACCTTTTTGTTGCAATAAATAAACTCCAGATCCTAGAAATTTATGCCTATTAAGGATAGCACTAACCAATCTAAGTGGATGGAAGCATCTTGATTGTAGGAGTTGAGGAACCAATCTGAGTAGATGGAAACATCTAAATATTCTATTCATAAAAGCACAGAGCTCAGGTGTTAGAAATAATATGATAGTTTCACCGTATCTTGGAATCATCTTATTACTTCTCTTTTTGTTTTTGCAAATTTTTATGTTGATGTCTGTTGGGTTGAAATAGAGTGATTGAGTTACTAAAAAAAAGAAAAAAAAGAAAAAGAAGACCAGACCAGACCAATTAGGCCAATCGGAACCCCACTTGTGTGTGTTCTCCCTGTCTCCGTCGCCTAAACAAGTGTGGAACGCAGGATCCACGGGAATTACCATGTAATCTGCTGACAAGAAGCATGTGCTTGGATCCAAAAGATCTAATCATGTCGTTAAAAAAAAAGGTTTATTTATAAAGTCGACCACTGGTTCCCTTGTATATGCCAGTTGTGTTGACCTAGAGTTAGGATTATCGACCGTTGTCCCCCTTGTATATGCCAGCTGTGTTGATATTAGTCAAGACCCGTATCTCAATCCACTAGGTCATAGGATTGATCTTGGCATTGACGTCCATTCGCAACCATCTATTTCTTTTTCCATCTTCTTAATCGATTCATGTGATTTGTTTGATTTCGGATATTTATGTCCATAGTGCGACTATCTGAGTAGAGCTCTATCACTTATATATGAATTTTAGTATGCTTGAGTGCAAACTGTGTACAACAATTGGAATTTCGCATCAGGGTACTTCTTCTTGTAGTCAATGAGAGTATGCCAACCAAGGAGATACTTTAGTTCTTTCCCAGGTTTAGCGTAGATAGCTAGGGTCTGAAATAAAGGTTTTGTGGGTGCACTTCTGGTATACCCTCCCGAGACAGTAACTCGGCCACTAGGGCCACCTAGGGGTTCAAAGACTTGTTGCACATGCTAAGTGCAATCGCGATGCCTGCGACAGTGAGTTAGGATTTTATTTTCTAGATTAGATTTGCTCGAGGACTAGCAAATAATAAGTTTTGGGGTATTTGATAGACATATTTTTGTGTCCAAGTTGTCCTCAATTTTCTATATTGTTAGTACTCGATTTTATACTTATAATGGTGTTTTATGTGTTTGTAGGAGTTTTTTGAAGAATAAGTTCTTATGGAAAATTCGGCTCGAAAAGTTGAATTTGGCACCCCTGGAGGGAATTTTCTATGCGGACTCTCACTTTGGTTAAGGGGTACCTTCTTTACTATTTACACCCCATTGGTTATTTGGAACCCACATATTTGGTTAAAGGGCACCTTCTTCTTCATTTCAAAAATCAGTTTTGGCGGGAAAGTTTTTCAAGCGACTGGCAGAATCAGGGTTCACCTTTTGTACGAGATTTCATGAGATTCAATAGCGGATTTTTGTTGGATCAGATCAATTAAGATAGACAGGGATGGTATGGGCTTTGGAATCAGCTAAAATTGGCAGCATAATCCATTCGGAGCAAGACAGTGGTGTTTAATATTCACGGGATTTTTCAACATAATTTGGTCGGATTCTGCATTGTGATTTGGTCGGATTTGTTGCCTGTTTTGGATTGATACCACCCTGTTACGACCAAACAGGATTGGTAAGAGCTTTAATTTCGATTTAAGTAGAAGATTTCACATAATCTCGACAAAACAGGGCAAGCTCTCTCGGGAAAATTTCTGAGATATTTTTGGAAGGTTTGTATGTGTTTCTAGCATGCTAATCTTCTTATGGAATGTGTATGAGTCCGTTGAGAGTATGCAGAGTACATGCAGACACGTGAAGGAGTTGAAAAAGAAAATTATTTCCGTGACTACGAAGTAGAGAATAAAAGTAATCAATGAAGATTATATGGAGTTATTGTCGAGTATTTTGGTTTCTGAAGAGTATATAAAGGGTTATGGTGTATCATAGGAAGTGGGGGAGAGAATTGGGAGCAGTTTAGAACATTAGAGAGCCAGAAAATCAGAGTTGCAGGAATAATATTTTTGCTGCTGGTGAAGAACATACGAAGAACATAAGACACTCAAAGACAGTCGTTTTTCAACAGTGCTAGTGACGGTTATCTTTTATCGTTCCCTGTAACAATTGAGTTTGTAACAAATATAAGTGTTACAAACCCGGTTTTAATCATTTTTCTCCCATTTCATCATTTGTGAATAATTTTTGAGCATTAATATAGATGAATTTTTAGGGTGTTTCCATGATGATGAGCTAACTCTCGCGTAACCAAGGCACAGAGGTAGCTATTTATGCATGAATAATTGGTAACTATTCTATTTTTCTCTAATTTGTATTTTATAATTCACTCAATCACTGCTTTGCAGAATTTTAATTGTTTGCATTATTTTCTTAATTAATTGTGATTCAATTAGATAGGTTATACTTTGTTTAGATAATCTATGCTTTGGGAATACAATTAATATTTGAGAATATGCCTAATTATTTGTGAATTAAGAAATAAGAGATTTAAAAGATAATTAGAGTTTTGGAATTTTTACCATCATTCATTCATGTGTAATAGTGGAATCTAGTGTCTTGGTTATTTTTATTCTTGAAATAAAATTTTGAATTAATTTTCTCTATTTTTAGTTTAAATAAGTCTAGAATCAATTGCTTTCACAAGTCTCAACGAACCTTTTACTACAACAAAATTGAAAACACATCAATTTTTGGCGCCGCTGCTGGGGACTTGTTTTTAATTTAGAGTTTTTAGATTTTTATTATTTTCTCTTTGTTCTATTTTACGTTTCTTTGGGTATATTTCTTTGTGCTACAGGTTTGGAGTTTGGACCGAAAAGAATTTAAGCCAAAGACTTTGGTAACTAAGAGATTAGGAGCCAAATATAAAAGCCAAAAGAAAAGGAAAAGAAAGACGAAGAATTATTTTTTTTATTAGGTTTTTATATTTTATTTTAGTTTTTATTTCTTTAGATTTTATTTTTAGAAATTGTATTAGGATATCTTTTATTTTTGTAATTTTTTTTTTTTTTTTTTTTTAAACTTTGGACTGTGGACTTTGGGACATTATTCTTTCTTTTCTTTTTTTATACCCTACGGAAGGGTTGTTTTAAATATTATACCGTTTGCAGAGAAGGACGACGATTACGATATCGTCTCGGCCCCTCGGGTTCGTACATGACATAGGAGTCGTGGCCCGAGTCGACTTCAGCGGTTCATCCCCCGTCTGGTATGGGAGGTAAGCTTCTAAACACACGCGAATCCCCTGTCAGCGGGTTTACTGTATTCCTTAAGGTGCATATATGTTGAGGACTGAAAACGGTTTCATTTTCTAGTGAAGGGGAAGGACTGGCCAAATCAAGATAGGGACTCGGATTTCATCACCGTTTCCCTCTTGCCCGCCTTAGGAACACATAACCTACGTGAACCCAAGCTTAAAATACTGATTAGAACGAGATCTATAGGGTAACGGGCTTAATAGGAAAGTCGTTCGAAAAATATTGGTTGCTCTTTTAAGCATACTTTGAAGTTCATGATGGTTAAATTAAGTGGAGCGCGCCGCCTTGTAACCTAGGTGAATGTTTTGCCAGTGAGGCCTGGGTATCAAAGCTCTATTGAGCTTCCCTTGTCTCTATTAAACTTACATTAACTCAGATTGATTCCAGAGAGGTTTGCTTAGATTGTAACGAATTCCCTTTCGAAGGATTAGAAGCTGGTCTAGAAACAATCTAAGTGGAGCCATCATGCTTGTTGTTTGCTAGAAATCTTTAGGTTTGCTTTGGTGGAGTCAGCCTACTGTGTGTTTGCTTTAAACCTACCTTCCTTAGGATTTTTTTTTTTTTTTAGTGTATGCCAAAATCGCTCGAGTCCATTAGTGAGCGTTCTTGGAAAAGAGATACTTTTTGCCGTTTGATTAGTAACGAGCCTAGACGTTCTTCTTTTGTAAACGGGGAGCTCGAAGACTCTTCTTTGGAGAGCCCTATTTTCGGAAACTTCAGTTTTGAGAATTTAAGTCTTAGTGAGGAATTCACCCCTAGGATTTTTACTGTGCTAACAATGACAACTTTGAAGGAGTACATGTACCCAACTAGGACCAACCGACCATCGTGCATTAAGTTGCCAGCCTCTACGGCTAATTATGAGTTGAAACCTGGTATTCTTCAGATGATCCCTTTATTCTTAGGAAAAGATGATGAAAACCCTTACTTTCACGTTAGGGACTTTGAAGAAATTTGTGGAACAATTAAGATTAAAGACCTTAGTGACGAAGTCTTGAAACTTAGGATGTTCCCCTTTTCCTTGAGAGATAAAGCCAAGACCTGGCTGAACAACCTACCATCTGAATCCATAAAAACATGGAAGGAACTTATTGTTGCATTTTATTTGAAATTTTACCCTAAGCATAAAACTGCAGCTGTTTGGCAGAAAATTAGTGCTAGAGTTCAACAAGAGGGAGAATCTCTTTATAGGTTTTTAAAGAGATTCAATGATCTCCTATCCCAATGTCCTCACCTTGGGTTTGAGAAAATGAAACTAGTAGAGATTTTTTATGATGGTTTAGACTATTCGACCAAAGCCACGGTCGAGTCTTTGTGCGCTGGTGAGTTCACTAGTAAAAAGGATGATGAAGCGTTTTCTTTCTTAGAAGTTATCGCTGAAAAATCGCAACAGTGGGAGTCTTGTGTTGAACCCCCTAAAAGACTCTTGGTCAATAGAAGTAGCACCAATGTGGTAGATACAAGCTTTGGGTAAGATGCTAAGTTTACTGCTTTGTCTAGAAGGTTAGAAGCTTTGGAATTGAATCAGTCTAAACATAGGTCTTTTGTTGAACCTGATGATAGGATTAGAGCCTCTAAAGTCTCTAGTTGTGGAATTGAACCCAATAACTCGTTTTGGGAAGGTCAGGTTAGTGAAGAGCAAGCCCATGCCTATAACAACGCTAGATTTGAAAACCGTCAGAAGTTTGACCCATACTCGGAGACCTACAACCCTTGTTGGAGAAACCATCCTAATTTCTATTGGTATAAAGGACAGAGTCAAGGCCAGTCTAGTAATTCTTAGCTTCCCCCAGGTTTTGGTTATAATAAGAACTCTTTAGGTCAAGCCCAATTCCAAAACCCTTCTGATAATAGAATAACTAGCTTAGAGGAATCTCTTAGTATATTAAAAAGAGCCAAGACATGTTCGCACAGACCCAAGAAATGTTAATAAAGATCCAGGCTAGTTTTCAAGAGGAAACCAAGCAGAATTTTAAACATAGTGCCAAGACTCTTGCTAAGTTAGAACTTCAAGTTGGCCAAATGGCTAAGATTCTAAGTGAGAGAGATGGCGGAAAGTTCCCTAGTCATACTGATCCTAACTCTAAATGAGAGAAATCGCATCGTCATGTGAATTATGTTACAACCCTTAGGAGTGAAAATAAAGTTGACAACAAGGTTGCAATGCCTGATAGTGAACATGCTGCAGTTCACTTGTCCGATCCAGAAAATGAAGAGACTGATAGAGTCTCTGAAGAGACCAATGAGGGTCCTGTTGAGCCCGACTTTGTTCCTAGAGCCCCATTCCCACAGCTTTTAGTTCCAACTAAGAGGGAGTCCAACTTTAATGATATATTGGAGGTTTTTAAGTAGGTTACTATCAACCTTCCTTTATTATATACGATTAAGCAGATTCCCTCTTATGCCAAGTTCCTTAAAGACTTGTGTACACGAAAGTGTAAGCTTAGTGTCCATAAGAAAGCCTTCCTAGCTAGTCATGTGAGTTCTATTATTCAGAACACCACTACTCCTAAGTATAAAGACCCAGGTTCCCCTACCATTGCTTGCACAATAGGGAAATACCGTGTTGAGAAAGCGATGCTTGACTTAGGAGCCAGTGTGAACTTACTCCCATACCATGTATACCTTAAGCAAGGACTTGGTGAGATGAAACCTACCCAGATAACACTTCAGTTAGCTGATATGTCCGTGAAAATTCCTCTTGGTGTGATCGAGGATGTTCTTATTGAGGTCAACAAGTTTATTTATCTAGTGGATTTTGTTATCCTAGATACCCAACCTGTCCCTGACCCATAGAACCAGATACCGGTAATTCTAGGTCGCCCGTTTTTAGCTACATCCAATGCGATCATCAACTGTCGAAACGGTATTATGAATTTGTCTTTTGGTAACATGACCATTGAGCTGAACATTTTTCATATTAGTAAGATGCCCTCTGAACTAGATGACTCAAGCATAGAAGAGGTCACCATGATAGGAACATTAGTCGAGGAGTCATTACCAAACAATTTGTTAGAAGATCAACTAGAAAAATGCCTAGCCCACTTTGGGATTGATTTTGATGATGATAATGTAATTAATGAGGTAAATGCTTTGTTAGATTCAACCCCTTTGTTGGACACTAGTAATGTTTGGAAACCTAAGTTCAAACCACTACCAGTTTCTGAGTCTACTCTAGTTCCTTCGTTAGAAGAGCCTCCTAAGTTGGACCTTAAACCATTACCAGATGCCGTTAAGTATGTGTTTTTAGGCCCATCTAAAACTTTACCTGTGATTGTAGCATCCAACTTGGATATTGATCAGGAAAGTAGGCTAGTAACAGTCCTTCAAAACAACAAGGAAGCTTTAGGATGGACCATAGCAAACATTAAGGGTATAAGTCCTACCGTTTGTATGCATCAGATTATTTAAGGGAAGATACCAAACCTTCTAGGGAGATGCATCATCGACTAAACCCTAATATGAAAGAGGTAGTTCGAACCGAGGTTCTTAAGTTGTTAGATGCATGCATTATCTACCCTATTTCAGACAACAAGTGGGTCAGCCCTGTTTAGGTTGTCCCCAAGAAATCCGGTATTACTGTAATCCAAAATGAGAACAATGAGTTAATCCTAACCCGAGTGACCACGGGTTGGCGTGTTTGTATTGACTATAGGAAATCGAACAAGGTCACTTGGAAGGACCACTTTCCCCTTCCTTTCATCGACCAAATGCTAGAGAGATTAACTGGACATAGTCACTACTGCTTCTTAGATGGCTACCCCGGATATAATCAGATCGTTATTTCCCCTGAAGACAAGGAAAAAACTACTTTTACCTGTCCCTTTGGTACCTTTGCATATAGACGCATGCCTTTCGGGATTTGTAATGCCCTTGCGACTTTTCAGCGTTTTATGATGAGCATATTTTCTGACATGGTAGAATGGTTCTTAGATGTCTTTATGGATGATTTTTCAGTATTTGGTTCGTCTTTTGATGAGTGCTTTCATCATTTGTCATTAGTTTTGACTAGGTGTAAGGATAAGAATTTAGTGTTTAATTGGGAGAAATGTCATTTCATGGTTCGTTTAGGAATTGTTTTAGGGCATATCATATCTCCTAAGGGTATAGAGGTAGATAAAGCCAAAGTTGACCTTATTAAGACTTTACAGGTCCCAAAAACCGTAAGATATATTAGGTCATTTTTAGGGCATGCAGGTTTTTATCGTCGATTCATTAAGGATTTTAGCTTGATTTCTAGACCTCTTTGCAATTTGCTTGCAAAAGATATTAAGTTCGTCTTTGATGATGCTTGTTTAGAGGCTTTTGAGATGCTTAAGACTTTACTCACTACCAGCCCCATAGTCCAGGAACCCAACTGGAACCTACCCTTCAAGATCATGTGTGATGCTTTAGATTTTTCTATTGGTGTTGTGCTAGGTAAGCGAGAAAACAAATTACCCCATGTGATTTACTATGCTAGCAAAACTTTGAATGATGCCCAGTTGAACTATACTACTACAAAGAAGAAACTGTTAGCCATTGTGTTCTCCTTAGACAAGTTTAGACCCTATCTATTAGGTTCTAAGGTCATAATCTTCACTGATCATGCTTCTTTGAAATATCTTCTTTGCAAGAAGGATACAAAACCTAGATTGATTAGATGGATCCTATTGTTGCAGGAATTTTCTTTAGACATTAGAGACAAAAAAGGTGCAGAAAATGTAGTAGCAGACCACTTTTCTAGGCTTGTTGTGGATACCCCTGATAATTCCCCTCCTGTTAGAGATAGTTTTCCTGATGAACAACTGTTCTTTGTTGCCCAATTACCTTGGTATGCGAATATAGTGAACTATGTTGTTACTGGTCGAATGCCCCAACAATGGGGTAAACAAGATCGTTCTAGATTTTTAGCTGAGGTTAAGCACTTCTTTTGGATGATCCTTATTTGTTTAAGTATTGTCCAGACCAGATTATTAGGAGATGTATACCTGTGATTGATTAGTCCAGTATTATTTCCTTTTGTCATGATCATGCTTGTGGGGGTCACTTTAGTGCTAAGAAGACTGCTGCTAAGATATTGCAGTGTGGATTTTATTGTCCTTCGTTGTTTAAAGATTCCCACAGTTACTGTGTTACTTGTGAACGTTGCTAGAGATTAGGAACCATTTCCCGTAGGAACATGATGCCCTTGAACCCTATTTTAGTTATTCAGGTCTTTGATGTGTGGGGTATTGACTTTATGGGTCAGTTTCCTAATTCTTTTGGATACCTATACATCCTTATCGCTGTAGACTATGTCTCTAAGTGGATTGAGGCGGTTGCGTGTAAAACTAATGACCATAGGGTTGTGATTAAGTTCTTGAAAGATAATATACTTACACGTTTTTGTACACCGCGAGCTATAATTAGTGATGGAGGGTCGCACTTTGGCAATGAAACTTTTAGGGTTTTGATGAAGAAATATGGTGTTACACATAAAGTAGCTACCTCGTATCATCCACAGACTAGTGGTCAGGTAGAGGTTTCCAATAGGGAGATAAAACGTATATTAGAGAAAACAGTCAATCCTAATCGGAAAGACTGGTCATCTAGGCTTACTAATGCCTTATGGGCTTACCGTACTGCGTTTAAGACCCCCATTGGAATGTCACGTTATTGACTTGTGTATGGAAAGGCATGTCACTTACCTGTTGAGTTAGAACATAGAGCATATTGGGATGTTAAGCAACTAAATTTTTCACTTGAAAAGGAAGGATCCCATAGGAAACTCCAGCTCAATGAGTTGGAAGAGATTCGTAGATATGCATACGATAGTGCTAAGGAGTACAAGAACAAAATGAAACTTGTGCATGATAGAAATATTTTAAGAAAGTCCTTTTCTCCAAGTCAAAAAGTTCTTATGTATGACACTAGTTTGCATTTATTTCCCGGGAAGTTGCGCTCTCGGTGGACCGGCTCTTCTGTGGTCCGTACAGTTTTTCCTCATGACGCTATTGAGATTGAGACACCAGAAGGTAGTAGTTCTTTAAAGGTTAACGGTCAAAGATTGAAGCCCTTTTTAGAGCCTTTTCCTACAGGTGATGTTGAGGATGTCCCTTTGGAGGACCCTGTTTACTTTGATTGACCATCGAGGCGGTTTGTATGTTGTATATTAATTTTGTAGGTTTTTGATTCCACTTCACCCAGGTACTATCTTTCCGACTTCTCACTTTACTGATTCCTCAAGTTATTTATACTTTTGGTACTGTTCTTTAATTAGAAACATTGAGGACAATGTTATATTTAAGTTTGGGGGTGGGGTAGAAACTTTTTGTTACCTTTTTGTTGCAATAAATAAACTCCAGTGCCTAGAAATTTATGCCTATTAAGGATAGCACTAACCAATCTAAGTGGATGGAAGCATCTTGATTGTAAGAGTTGAGGAACCAATCTGAGTAGATGGAAACATCTAAAGAGTCTATTCATAAAAGCACAGAGTTCAGGTGTTAGAAATAATATGATAGTTTCACCGTATCTTGGAATCATCTTATTACTTCTATTTTTGTTTTTGCAATTTTTATGTTGATGTCTGCTGGGTTGAAATAGAGTGATTGAGTTACTAAAAAAAAAAAAAAACCCAGACCAATTAGACCAATCGGAATAACAATTTGATAGCAATATGTGTGTTCTCCCTATCTCCGTCGCCTAAATTCCTGTGGAACGCAGGATCCACGGGAATTACCATGTAATCTGCTGACAAGAAGCATGCGCTTGGATCCAAAAGATCTAATCATGTCGTTAAAAAATTTAATAAATAAAGGTTTATTATAAAGTCGACCACTGGTTCCCTTGTATATGCCAGTTGTGTTGACCTAGAATTAGGATTATCGACCACTGGTCTCCTTGTATATGCCAGCTGTGTTGATATTAGTCAAGACCAGTATCTCAATCCACTAGGTCATATGATTGATCTTGGCATTGACGTCCATTCGCAACCATCTATTTCTTTTTCCATCTTCTTAATCTATTCATGTGATTTGTTTGATTCCGGATATTGATGTCCATAGTGCGACTATCTGAGTAGAGCTCTGTCACTTATATATGAATTTTAGTATGCTTGAGTGCAAACTCGTGTACAGCAATTGGAATTTCGCATCAGGGTACTTCCTCTTGTAGTCAATGAGAGTATGCCAACCAAGGAGATTCTTTAGTGCTTTCCCAGGTTCAGCGTAGATAGCTAGGGTATGGAGTAAAGGTTTTGTGGGTACACCTCTGGTAAACCCTCCCGATACTGTAACTCGGCCACTAGGGCCACCTAGGGGTTCAAAGGCTTGTTGCACATACTAAGTGCAATCGCGATGCCTGCGACAGTGAGTTAGGATTTTATTTTCTAGATTAGATTTGCTCGAGGACTAGCAAATAATAAGTTTGGGGGTATTTGATAGACACATTTTTGTGTCCAAGTTGTCCTCAATTTTCTATATTGTTGGTACTCGATTTTATACTTATAATGGTGTTTTATGTGTTTGTAGGTGGTTTTGGAAGAATAAGTTCTTATGGAAAATTCGTCTCGAAAAGTTGATTTTGGCACCACCGGAGGGCATTTTCTATGCGGACTCTCACTTTGGTTAATGGGTACCTTCTTTACTATTTACACCCATTGGTTATTCGGCACCCACAGATTTGGTTAAGGGTCACCTTCTTCTTCATTTCAAAAATCAGTTTTGGCGGGAAAGTTTTACAGGCGGCTGGCAGAATTAGGGGTCACCTTTTGTACGAGATTTCATGAGATTCAATAGCAGATTTTTGTTGAATCAGATCAATTCAAATAGACAGGGATGGTATGGGCTTTGGAATCAGCTAAAATTTGCTGCATAATCCATTCGGAGCAAGACAGGGGAGTTTAATATTCACGGGATTTTTCAACATAATTTGGTCGGATTCTGCATTGTGATTTGGTCGGATTTGTTGCCTGTTTTGGATTGATACCACCCTGTTACGACCAAATAGGATTGGTAAGAGCTTTAAATGCGATTGAAGTAGAAGATTTCATATAATCTCGACAAAACAGGGAAAGCTCTCTCGGTAAAATTTCTGAGATATTTTGGGAAGGTTTGTATGTGTTTCCAGCGTGCTAATCTTCTTATGGAATGTGTATGAGTCCGTTGAGAGTATGCAGAGTACATGCAGACGCGTGAAGGAGTTGAAAAAGGAAATTATTCCCGTGACTATGAAGTAGAGAATAAGAGTAATCAATGAAGATTATATGGAGTTATTGTCGAGTATTTTGGTTTCTGAAGAGTATATAAAGGGTTATGGTGTATCATAGGAAGTGGGGGAGAGAATTGGGAGCAGTTTAGAACATTAGAGAGCCGGAAAATCCGAGTTGCAGGAATAATATTTTTGCTGCTGGTGAAGAACATACGAAGAACATAAGACACTCAAAGTATATCGTTGTTCAACAGTGCTAGTGACATATATCTTTTATCGTTCCCTATAACAATTGAGTTTGTAACAAATATAAGTGTTACAAACCCGGTTTTAATCATTTTTCTCCCATTTCATCATTTGTGAATCATTTTCGAGCATTAATAAAGATGAATTTTGAGTGTGTTTCCATGATGATGAGCTAATTCTCGCGTAACCAAGGCACGGAGGAAGCTATTTATGCATGAATAATTGGGAACTATTCTATTTTTTTTCTAATTTGTATTTTATAATTCACTCAATCACTGCTTTGCAGAATTTTAATTGTTTGCATTATTTTCTTAATTAGTTTTGATTCAATTAGATAGGTTATACTTTGTTTAGATAATCTATGCTTTGGGAATATAATTAATGTTTGAGAATATGCCTGATTATTTGTGAATTAAGAAATAAGAGATTTAAAAGATAATTAGAGTTTTGGAATTTTTACCATCATTCATTCATGTGTAATAATGGAATTTAGTGTCTTGGTTATTTTCATTCTTTAAATAAAATTTGGAATTAGTTTTCTCTATTTTTAGTTTAAATAAGTCTAGAATCAATTGCTTTCACAAGTCTCAATGAACCTTTTACTACAACAAAATTGAAAACACATCAATTTTTGGCGCCGCTGCCGGGGACTTTTTTTTAAGTTAGAGTTTTTAGATTTTTATTATTTTCTCTTTGTTCTATTTTACGTTTCTTTGGGTATATTTCTTTGTGCTATAGGTTTGGAGTTTGGACCGAAAAGAATTTAAGCCAAAGACTTTGGTGACTAAGAGATTAGGAGCAAAAGATAAAAGCTAAAAGAATAGGAAAAGAAAGACAAAGAATTTTTATTTTTATTTTTTTTATTAGGTTTTTTGATTTTATTTTAGTTTTTATTTCTTAAGATTTTATTTTTAGAAATTGTATTAGGATATCTTTTATTTTTGTAATTTTTTTTTTTTCTTTTTGCACTTTATTTTTGGACTTTGGACTGTGGACTTTGGGACATTTTTTTTTTTTTAAAACCCTACGGAAGGGTAGTTTTAAATATTAAACCATTTGTAGAGAAGGACGACGATTACGATATCGTCTCGGCCCCTCGGGTTCGTACATGACATAGGAGTCGTGGTCCGAGTCGACTTCAGCGGTTCATACCCCGTCTGGTACGGGAGGTAAGCTTCTAAACACCCGCGAATCCCCTGTCAGCGGGTTTACCGTCTTCCTTAAGGTGCATATATGTTGAGGACTGAAAACGGTTTAATTTTTTAGTAAAGGGCAAGGACTGGACAAATCAAGATAGGGACTCGGATTTCATCACCGTTTCCCTCTTGCTTCCTTAGGAACACATAACCTACTTGAACCCAAGCTTAAAATACTGATTTGAACGAGACCTATAGGGTAACGAGCTTAATAAGAAAGTCGTTCGAAAAATATTGGTTGCTCTTTTAAGCATACTTTGAAGTTCATGGTGGTTAATGTAAGTTGAGCGTGCCGCCTTGTAAACCAAGTGAATGTTTTGCCAGTGAGGCCTGGGTATCAAAGCTCCATTGAGCTTCCCTTGTCTCTATTCAACTTACATTAACTCAGATTGATTCCAGAGAGGTTTGCTTAGATTGTAATGAATTCCCTTTCGAAGGATTAGAAACTGGTCTAGAAACAATCTAAGTGGATCCATCAAGCTTGTTGTTTGCTAGAAATCTTTAGGTTTGCTTTGGTGGAGTCAGCCTGCTGTGTGTTTGCTTAGAACCTCCCTTCCTTAGGATTTTTTTTTTTTTTAAATTTTTTTTTAGTGTATGCCAAAATCGCTCGAGTCCATCAGTGAGCGTGCTTGGAAAAGAGATACTTTTGGCCGTTTGATTAGTAATGAGCCTAGAGGTTCTTCTTTTGTAAACGGGGAGCTCGAAGACTCTTCTTTGGAGAGCCCTGTTTTTTGAAACTTCAGTTTTGAGAATTTAAGTCTTAGTGAGGAACTCACCCCTAGGATTTTTACTGTGCCAACAATGACAACTTTGAAGGAGTACATGTACCCAACTAGGACCTACCGACCATCGTGCATTAAGTTGCCAGCCTCTACGGCTAATTATGAGTTGAAACCTGGTATTCTTCAGATGATCCCTATAATCTTAGGAAAAGATGATGAAAACCCTTACTTTCACGTTAGGGACTTTGAAGAAATTTGTGGAACAATTAAGATTAAAGACCTTAGTAACGAAGTCTTGAAACTTAGGATGTTCCCCTTTTCCTTGAGAGATAAAGCCAAGACCTGGCTGAACAACCTACCATCTGAATCCATAGAAACATGGCAGGAACTTATTGCTGCATTCTATTTGAAATTTTACCCTAAACATAAAACTGCAGCTGTTAGGCATAAAATTAGTGCTAGTGTTCAACAAGAGGGAGAATCTCTTTATAGGTTTTTAGAGAGATTCAATGATCTCCTATCCCAATGTCCTCACCTTGGGTTTGAGAAAATAAAACTAGTAGAGATTCTTTATGATAGTTTAGACTATTCGACCAAAGCCACGGTCGAGTCTTTGTGCGCTGGTGAGTTCACTAGTAAAAAGGCTGATGAAGCGTTTTCTTTCTTAGAAGTTGACGCTGAAAAATCGCAACAGTGGGAGTCTTGTGTTGAACCCCCTAAAAGACTCTTGGTCAATAGAAGTAGCACCAATGTGGTAGATACAAGCTTTGGGTCAGATGCTAAGTTTACTGATTTGTCTAGAAGGTTAGAAGCTTTGGAATTGAATCAGTCTAAATATAGGTGTTTTGTTGAACCTGATGAAAGGATTAGAGCCTCTTAAGTCTCTAGTTGTGGAATATAACCAAATAACTCGTTTTGGGAAGGTCAGGTTAGTGAAGAGCAAGCCCATGTTGTCTATAACAACGCTAGATTTGAAAACCGTCAGAAGTTTGACCCATACTGGGAGACCTACAACCCTGGTTGGAGAAACCATCCTAATTTCTCTTTGTCTAAAGGACATAGTCAAGGCCAGTCTAGTAATTCTCAGCTCCCTCAAGTTTTGGTTATAATAAGAACTCTTCAGGTCAATCCCAATTCCAAAACCCTTCTGATAATAGAATAACTAGCTTAGAGGAATCTCTTAGTATATTAAAAAAGAGCCAAGACATGTTCGCACAGACCCCAGAAATGTTAATAAAGAACCAGGCTAGTTTTAGAGAGGAAACCAAGCAGAATTTTCAACATAGTGCCAAGACTCTTGCTAAGTTAGAACTTAAGGTTGGCCAAATGGCTAAGATTCTAAGTGAGAGAGATGATGGAAAGTTCCCTAGTCATACTGATCCTAACCCTAAAGGAGAGAAATCGTATCGTCATGTGATCTGTTACAACCCTTAGGAGTGAAAAGAAAGTTAACAACAAGGTTGCAATTCCCGACAATGAAAATGTTGTAGTTTTCTTTTCCGATCCAGAAAATGAAGAGACTGATAGAGTCTCCAAAGAGACAAATGAGGGTCCTGTTGAGCCCGGTTTTGTTCCCAGAGCCCCATTCCCACAGATGTTAGTTCCAACTAAGAGGGAGTCAAACTTTAATGATATATTGGAGGTTTTTAAGCAGGTTACTATCAACCTTCCTTTATTAGATGCGATTAAGCAGATTCCCTCTTATGCCAAGTTCGTTAAAGACTTGTGCAGACGAAAGCGTAAGCATAGTGTCCAGAAGAAAGCCTTCCTAGCTAGTCATGTGAGTTCTATTATTAAGAACACCACTACTCCTAAGTATAAAGAGGTTCCCCTACCGTTGCTTTCACAATTGGGAAATACCGTATTGAGAAAGCGGTGCTTGACTTAGGAGCCAGTGTGAACTTACGCCCATACCATGTATACCTTAAGCTAAGACTTTGTGAAATGAAACCTACCCAAATAACACTTCAGTTAGCTGATAGGTCCTTGAAAATTCTTCGTGGTGTGATCGAGGATGTTCTTATTGAGGTCGACAAGTTTATTTATCTAGTGGATTTTGTTATCCTAGATACCCAACCTGTCCCTGACCCAAAGAACCAGATACCGGTAATTCTAGGTCGCCCATTTTTAGCTACATACAATGCGATCATCAACTGTCGAAACGGTATTATGAATTTATCTTTTGGTAACATGACCATTGAGCTGAACATTTTTCATATTATTAAGCTGCCCTCTGAACTAGATGACTCGAGCATAAAAGAGGTCAACATGATAGGAACATTAGTCGATGAGTCATTACCAAACACTTTGTTAGAAGATCCACTAGAGAAATGCCTATCCCACTTTGGGATTGATTTTGATGATGATAATGTGATTAATGAGGTGAATTCTTTGTTAGATTCAACCCCTTTGTTGGCCACTAGTAATGTTTGGAAACCTAAGTTCGAACCACTACCAGTTTCTGAGTCTACTCTAGTTCCTTCGTTAGAAGAGCCTCCTAAGTTTTACCTTAAACCATTACCAGATACCGTGAAGTATGTGTTTTTAGGCCCATCTAAAACATTACCTACGATTGTTGCATCCAACATGGATAGTGATTAGGAAAGTAGGCTAGTAACCGTCCTTCAAAACAACAAGGAAGCTTTAGGATGGACCATAACAGACATTAAGGGTATAAGTCCTACTGTTTATATGCATCAGATTTATTTAAAGGAAGATACCAAACCTTCTAGGGAGATGCAACGTCGGCTAAACCCTAACATGAAAGAGGTAGTTCGAACTGAGGTTCTTAAGTTGTTAGATGCAGGCATTATCTACCATATTTCAGATAGCAAGTGGGTCAGCCCTATTCAGGTTGTCCTAAAGAAATACGGTATTACTGTAGTCCAGAATGAGAACAATGAGTTAATCCCAACCCAAGTGACCACGGATTGGCGTGTTTGTATTGACTATAGGAAATTGAACAAGGTCACTAGGAAGGACCACTTTCCCCTTCCTTTCATCGACCAAATGCTAGAGAGATTAGCTAGACATAGTCACTACTGCTTCTTAGATGGCTATTTCGGATATAATCAGATCGTTATTGCCCCTGAAGACCAAGAAAAAACTACTTTTACCTGTCCCTTTGGTACCTTTGCGTATATACGCATGCCTTTCGGGCTTTGTAATGCCCCTGCGACTTTTTAGCGTTGTATGATAAGCTTATTTTCTGACATGGTAGAACGGTTCTTAGAGGTCTTTATGGATGATTTTTCAGTGTTTGGTTCATCTTTTGATGAGTGCTTGCATCATTTGTCATTAGTTTTGACTAGGTGTAAGGTGAAGAATTTAGTGCTTAATAGAGAGAAATGTCATTTCATGGTTCGTTCAGGAATTGTTTTAGGGCATACTGTATCTTCTAAGGGTATAGAGGTAGATAAAGCCAAAGTTGACCTTATCAAGACTTTACAGGTCCCAAAAACCGTAAGAGATATTAGGTCATTTTTAGGGCATGCAGGTTTTTATCGTCGATTCATTACGGATTTTAGCTTGATTTCTAGACCTCTTTGCAATTTGCTTGCAAAAGATGTTAATTTCGTCTTTGATGATGCTTGTTTAGAGGCTTTTGAGAAGCTTATGACTTTACTCACTACCACCCCCATAGTCCAGGCACCCAACTGGAACCTACCCTTCGAGATCATGTGTGATGCTTAAGATTTTGCTATTGGTGTTATGATAGGTCAGCGAGAAAACAAATTACTCCATTGATTTACTATGCTAGCAAAACTCTGAATGATGCCCAGTTGAACTATACTACTACAGAGGAGAAATTGTTAGCCATTGTGTTCGCCTTAGACAAGTTTAGACCCTATCTCTTAGGTTCTATGGTCATAATCTTTACAGATCATGCTGCTTTGAAATATCTTCTTTCCAAGAAGGATACAAAACCTAGATTGATTAGATGGTTTTTATTGTTGCAGGAATTTTCCTTAGACATTAGAGAGAAAAAAAGGTGCAGAAAATATAGTAATAGACCACTTGTATAGGCTTGTTGTGGATACCCCTGATTATTCCCCTCCTGTTAGAGATAGTTTTCCTGATGAACAACTGTTCTTTGTTACCCAATTACCTTGGTATGCGAATATAGTGAACTGTCTTGTTACTGGTCGAATGCCCCAATATTTGGGTAAACAAAATCGTTCTAGATTTTTAGCTGAGGTTAAGCGCTTCTTTTGGGATGATCCTTATTTGTTTAAGTATTGTCCAGACCAGATTATTAGGAGATGTATACCTGAGATTGATCAGTCCAGTATTAAGTCCTTTTGTCATGATCATGCTTGTGGGGGTCACTTTAGTGCTAAGAAGACTGCTGCTAAGATATTGCAGTGTGGATTCTATTGGCCTTCATTGTTTAAAGATTCCAACAGTTACTGTGTTACTTGTGAACGTTGCCATAAATTAGGAACCATTTCCCGTAGGAACATGATGCCCTTGAACCCTATTTTTGTCATTGAGGTCTTTGATGTGTGGGGTATTGACTTTATGGGTCCGTTTCCTAATTCTTTTGGTAACCTATACATCCTTGTCGCTGTAGACTATGTCTCTAAGTGGATTGAGGCGGTTGCGTGTAAAACCAATGACCATAGGGTTGTGATTGAGTTCTTGAAAGATAATATACTTACACGTTTTGGTACACCGCGAGCTATAATTAGTGATGGAGGGTCGCACTTTTGTAATGGACCTTTTAGGGTTTTGATGAAGAAATATGGTATTGCACATAAAATAGCTACCTCATATCATCCACAGACTAGTGGTCAGGTAGAGGTTTCCAATTGGGATATAAAACGTATACTAGAGAAAACAGTCAATCATAATCGGAAAGACTAGTCGTCTAGGCTTACTGATGCCTTATGGGCTTACCGTACTGCGTTTAAGACCCCCATTGGAATGTCACCTTATCGACTTGTGCATGATAGAAGTATTTTAAGAAAGTCATTTTCTCTAAGTCAAAAAGTTCTTCTGTATGACACTCGTTTTCATTTATTTCCCGGGAAGTTGCGCTCTCGGTGGACCGGTCCTTTTGTGGTCCTTACAGTTTTTCCTCATGGCGCTATTGAGATTGAGACACCATACACTAATAGTTCTTCAAAGGTTAACGGTCAGAGATTGAAGCCCTTTTTAGAGCCTTTTCCTACATATGATGTTGTTGAGGTCCCTCTGGAGGACCCTGTTTACCTTGATTGACCATCGAGGCGGTTTGTATGTTGTATATTATTTTTGTAGGTTTTTGATTCCACTTCACCCAGGTACTATCTTTCCGACTTCTCTCTTTACTGTTTCCTCATGTTATTTATACTTTTTGTACTGTTCTTTAATTAGAAACATTGAGGACAATGTTAGATTTAAGTTTGGGGGTAGGGTAGAAGCTTTTTGTTACCTTTTTGTTGCAATAAATAAACTTCAATACCTAGAAATTTATGCCTATTAAGGATAACACTAACCAATCTAAGTGGATGGAAGCATCTTGATTGTAGGAGTTGAGGAACCAATCTGAGTAGATGGAAACATCTAAAGAGTCTATTCATAAAAGCACAGAGTTTAGGTGTTAGAAATAACATGATAGCCTCACCGTATCTTGAAATCAGCTTATTACTTCTATTTTTGTTTTTGCAAATTTTTATGTTGATGTCTGCTGGGTTGAAATAGAGTGAATGAGTTACTAAAAAATAAATAAATAAAAATAAATAAAAATACCAGACAAATTAGACCAATCGGAATAACACTTGGATAGCAATATGTGTGTGTTCTCCCTGTCTCCGTCGCCTAAACAAGTATGGAACGCAAGATCCACGGGAATTACCATGTAATCTGCTGACAAGAAGCATGCGCTTGGATCCAAAAGATCTAATCATGTCGTTAAAAAAAAAAAAAAAGGTTTATTATAAAGTCGACCACTGGTTCCCTTGTATATGCCAGTTGTGTTGACCTAGAATTAGGATTATCGACCGCTGGCCCCCTTGTATATGCCAGCTGTGTTGATATTAGTCAAGACCAATATCTCAATCCACTAGGTCATAGGATTCATCTTGGCATTGACGTCCATTCGCAACCATCTATTTCTTTTTCCATCTTCTTAATCTATTCATGTGATTTGTTCAATTCCGGATATTGATGTCCATAGTGCGACTATCTGAGTAGAGCTCTGTCACTTATATATGAATTTTAGTATGCTTGTGTGCAAACTCGTGTACAGCAATTGGAATTTCGTATCAGGGTACTTCCTCTTGTAGTCAATGAGAGTATGCCAACCAAGGAGATTTTTTAGTGCTTTCCTAGGTTCAGCATAGATAGCTAGGGCCTGGAGTAAAGGTTTTGTGGGTACACCTCTGGTAAACCCTCCCGAGACTGTAACTCGGCCACTATTTCCACCTAGGGGTTCAAAGGCTTGTTGCACATGCTAAGTGCAATCGCGATGCCTACGACAGTGAGTTAGGATTTTATTTTCTAGATTAGATTTGCTCGAGGACTAGAAAATAATAAGTTTGGGGGTATTTGATAGACACATTTTTGTGTCCAAGTTGTCCTCAATTTTCTATATTGTTGGTACTCGATTTTATACTTATAATGGTGTTTTATGTGTTTGTAGGTGTTTTTGGAAGAATAAGTTCTTATGGAAAATTCGGCTCGAAGAGTTGATTTTGGCACCCCCTGAGGGCATTTGCTATGCGGACTCTCACTTTGGTTAAAGGGTACCTTCTTTACTATTTACACCCCGTTGGTTATTCGGCACCCACGGATTTGGCACCTTCTTCTTCATTTCAAAAATCAGTTTTGGCGGGAAAGTTTTACAAGCGACTGGCAGAATCAGGGTTCACCTTTTGTACGAGATTTCATGAGATTCAATAGCGAATTTTTGTTGGATCAGATCAATTCAGATAGACAGGGTTGGTATGGGCTTTGGAATCAGCTAAAATTGGCTGCATAATCCATTCGGAGCAAGACAGGGAAGTTTAATATTCACGGGATTTTTCAACATAATTTGATCGGATTCTGCATTGTGATTTGGTCGGATTTGTTGCCTGTTTTGGATTGATACCACCCTGTTACGACCAAAAAGGATTGGTAAGAGCTTCAAATTCGATTGAAGTAGAAGATTTCACATAATCTCGACAAAACAGGGCAAGCTCTCTCGGAAAAATTTCTGAGATATTTTGGGAAGGTTTGTATGTGTTTCCAGCGTGCTAATCTTCTTATGGAATGTGTATAAGTCTGTTGAGAGTATGCAGAGTACATGCAAATGCGTGAAGGAGTTGAAAAAGGAAATTATTCCCGTGACTATGAAGTGGAGAATAAGAGTAATCAATGAAGATTATATGGAGTTATTGTCGAGTATTTTGGTTTCTGAAGAGTATATAAAGGGTTATGGTGTATCATAGGAAGTGGGGGAGAGAATTGGGAGCAGTTTAGAACATTAGAGAGCCGAAAAATCAGAGTTGCAGGAATAATATTTTTGCTGCTGGTGAAGAACATACGAAGAACATAAGACACTCAAAGACAGTCGTTGTTCAACAGTGCTAGTGACAGTTATCTTTTATCGTTCCTTGTAACACATGAGTTTGTAACAAATATAAGTGTTACAAACCCGGTTTTAATCATTTTTCTCCCATTTCATCATTTGTGAATCATTTTTGAGCATTAATAAAGATGAATTTTGAGCGTGTTTCCATGATGATGAGCTAATTCTCGCGTAACCAAGGCACGGAGGAAGCTATTTATGCATGAATAATTGGTAACTATTCTATTTTTCTCTAATTTGTATTTTATAATTCACTCAATCACTGCTTTGCAGAATTTTAATTGTTTGCACTATTTTCTTAATTAGTTGTGATTCAATTAGATGGGTTATACTTTGTTTAGATAATCTATACTTTGGGAATACAATTAATGTTTGAGAATATGTCTGATTATTTGTGAATTAAGAAATAAGAGATTTAAAAGATAATAGAGTTTTTGAATGTTTACCATCATTCATTCATGTGTAATAGTGGAATCTAGTGTATTGGTTATTTTCATTCTTGAAATAAAATTTGGAATTAGTTTTCTCTATTTTTAGTTTAAATAAGTCTAGAATCAATTGCTTTCACAAGTCTCAAAGAACCTTTTACTACAACAAAATTTAAAACACATCACTCACCAATTTTAAAATCTTCTCCGAGAAATTGGACATTCTTGAAACTTTGCACCGCCGATAATTAGGAAATCAATTTCAGTTGGGATTTCAATTCAGTTTAGGGAACAAAATATCATCGGATTAGGGAAAATCAACGAAGAAGAAAGGGGAGGAGGAAGTGGGGAATGACTGAAATCCCTGAAGAAAATCATACGAGAAAAATATATAGTAGACGTGATAAAGTGAGAAGAAATCGGTAGACGGGGTAAATATTACCATGAGATTGTCTGATTTAGCCTTTTTTATCACCATTTCTAAAATTTACTACAGGGTATTCTAGACATAAGAATTATTAAACATAACCCTTATTATGGTACAACTAAAATTTACTTCATTACAGTAAACATAAAACATAATGAGGGGGATCCCCTCACACTTTTATTTTTACACTATTAACCATAACTCTTATTACAGTAAAAATAATGTTAGAGCACTGTTCGGTCGAACTCGAAAGCGTTGCTATCTCAAGCTTGTTTGTCAAGTTTAATGATCAAAACTATAAGTCTTGATTTCTAGTCTACTTATAGTAATGTCTCGAACCAGGATAGATTGTGTAGTTGAGATTTAGACTTCACGGCGTTCATCAATTGAAGACGAAGAACTACTAAGGAGAGCTTGTGAAACTTCATCGACAATAGGTATGTGGAGACTGAAGCTCATCTATCACTCAGAAAGTCTATTTCTACTCTATCTCCTTCTTGAGACAAAAGTCGTATTACTATATAGTATTCGATTATACACATTTAATATTTTGAGGTGAGTTTAACTCGCTTACATATTTCTCGAAATATGTGTTGGTAAGATTTTGCTTCATTCAAGTTCATCTTATATTCTTGACGCAAGTCAAAAGATGATCATGTGAAAATCGCCAAGTAACATCTTACATGATTTGTGTGATACAGTCATTTGATGTAGACTCGGAATATTTCGTATTGATTATTTGAATAACTTGAAAATCGTTTTGATGTTAATAGTTAGTGAAAACAACTATTCTCATCCTCTAAGAATGTTTCAATGATTGAAATAGCGTTTAGAATACTTAACCATAATTGGATTATAAACATAGTATGCGTACTTGCATATATGTTGATCCAAGACCGGTATAGTATGCATACCCGTATGCGTACTGGAAGGTCAGGTAAAGTCCGGGAGCCTTGGTATGTGTACCCGTACGCATACTTGCGAACTCAGTTGAAGTCTGGGAACTTTTGTATACATACTCGTATGCGTACTAATTCAACCGTTGTTTTGGATGTGTGATAGTATGAGTACCCATTTGCATACTGTCGGACACAGTCCAAGTCCGTCTACTTAAGTATGCGTACCCATTTGCATACTTGAGTGGGTTAAGTTCTAGAATTGGTTTGTTCATGAACTAATACATTTATATAATAAGGAATGCAATCTTTTGCACACCGTGGCTATAATGTCCATGACTTGATTCGAGTGAATCAAAATCGATTTTGCTTTAATTGCGTCTTGTATACTTCCATGAGAATATAAACAATTGAACAACTCTATAACTAGTTTCATCTGGGTCATTTGAACTAGTTGTTGATAAGACGAATATAGTTGATAAGAAAGTATTCATATGGCTAACTTCGGTTAACTATTGTTGAGCCAACAAGGTGTGCACGTTTAGGTACGGTTACCCATATCTAAATGAGGGTACATTTCATTTATGTGTAACAAGCTAAGACCATCTAACGGTGGAGAGATATTGCTTTGGTTTCAAGCAAACTTAGCTTGGCTCTTAGATCAGGTTTCATCTAACGGTGAATATTTATTGCTTTGTTTCAAAGCTATCAAACCCTGATTTGAAAAATATATAAAGGAGAACTCTAGCAACTGGGAAACCTAATCCCCACACCTCATGTGTGATACGAGTTGCGACTAGAGTCGATTCTCCTTTAACCTTAGGTTTTTCACGAAACGCTGTAGGTTAACGACTTGAAGACTTCATTGGGATTGTGAAGCCAGATCCAACTATTTTCTCTGTAGTTGCGTGTTCTGATCTTGATGTTTTCTATCGTGATTGAGTACTATCTTCTCTAAGATTTGCTCGAGATTTATTCTCCGATAGGCAAGACAAAAAATAGTCACAAACATCTTCGTCTCATCGTTTGTGATATCACAATATCTTGTTTCGCTACCATACGATTAAGATTATTGTGAGGTGATTGATATTTCTAGGTTGTTTTTCGGGAATATAAGTCGGGTATATCAATTGGTTCCTGTTCACCTTGATTTATCAAAAGACGAAACAAAACTTATAGGTTTATCTGTGGGAGACAGATTTATCTATACAATAGACTTTTCTGTGTGAGACAGATTGGTTTATCAAGTCATCGAATTTGGGTCGTAGTAACTCTTAGTTGTGGGTGAGATCGGATAAGGGAATCAAGTGCACAGAATCCGCGTGGTTCTAGAGGCATAAGGAACGCGACTGTACCTTGATCAGTGTGAGATTGGTTAGAGCTCAACTACATTCTAGTCCGAAGTTAACTTGGAGTAGGCTAGTGTCTATAACGGCTTAATACAGTGTGGTGTTCAAATCTGGACTAGGTCCCGGGGTTTTTCTGCATTTGTGGTTTTCTCGTTAACAAAACTTCTGGTGTCTGTGTTATTTCTTTTCCGCATTATATTTGTTTATACAATTGAAATATCACAGGTTGTGTGTAAGGTCAATCAATTAGTTAATCCAACCTTTGGTTGTTGATATAAATTGATTGACACTTGAACAATTATCTTTGGTACCGTTCAAGTTATTTCTTATATTCAATCGGGCTCGAAAATTCCCATTTGTTTAATTGCGGATTGAATTGAGAAATTGAGATATAACTCTTTGATATACTTTTCTTAAGATTGAGTTTGAAAGTATATTGGAGTTTGTCCATACAGATTGCTAAGCGAAATATTGTGTGTGGTTATTGTACCCCCGCTTTTTCAATTGGTATCAAAGCAGGCAAACACACTTAAAACCTTATAAGTTTGTGTTTATAGCGATCTGACTCTATGGACAGTAGTGTTATCTCTTACAACCCAACACCAGTTCAGAAGCTTTATGATTTGGTTAAAAGTCTTGCATCACCTGAGAAATCTCTCTTATTTTCTCCTTTTACTGAAATTGTGTTCGACTGGGAAAAATACCTAGATGAAAAGTTGGATGAACGTTCAGATGAAATTGACTCTGAAATGGGACAAGATCTTGATGAGGAAGTCTCATATTATATCAAGCTTTTTGATCATATCTTAATAAAAAAATCTACAACTTGCTTGGCTGAATATCTGACTCCTCTCTGTCAAGAAAACAGAAAATTGAGAAAACTCTTTAAGGGATATGATTGCGGTTACAAACTTTTACAATCTATTCTTAAGGATCGTGAAGACGATTTGCGTTCAAAGAATTTTGAATGCGATAATCTTCATCAAAATCTCTTTGTGTTGAAAGAAAGACTTGCAGAATCTGAAGCAAGATATGACTCTCAACAAAAATGTTTTAACGACAGAGAAGTCAGCCTTCTTGCCAGAGAAAAACAATTGAAGGCTGATCTTGCTGCTGCTCTTGATAAAGTCAAATCACTGGAAGAGAATCTGAAAAGATTCAGTGCTAGCTCTACAAAACTAATTACTATGCTGGGAGCATGTAAAGAACATCGTGATACACGTGGTCTGGGCTACAAAGGAATAGACGCTCCAAGTACTAGTAAGATAAATTTTGTTCATGCTAATGACAAATTTCCAAGTGAAAAACCTCCTTCAGCAGCTGATGTTCCTATGAACAAAGATCGTCCACCTTTGAAAACAACTCATATGAGAACAGTAAAAAACATTCCCTACAACTGTTATTATTGCGGAAACAAAGGTCACCTTGAAATAAGATGTCGTTTTCGACTGCGGAATGAAAAACTTCATAACATTCTTGTATGGATGTCTAAAGAAGTAATCAAACCTTCCTTTCATCTTGCCGTAGAAAAAGGTCTTGTCTGCAATCAAGAAAAGTGTTGTGATGAGCCAATTCTTGATTGTAAATATGACACAATACCTTTTCACAATTGTAAAAGAAAGAATGTCATAGGGACGACTGACTCTTGAAATCACTCTAAAAGAAGAATAAGTCATCGAAGGAAGAAGAAGAGTTCAAACTCCTTGCCTCTCACGGAAGAAAGTCTTGAATCTAAATTGTCTACTCCTGATTACATCCACATCAATAATCATGTCTCGGAGCTCAAGACAAGTATAAATAGACTCAAACGCAGCATTAAGAAGGCAAGTAAGGCAGCAGTTTCAGGTATCTCTTGTTCTCCTCTTGATAATTCTCTTTTTACTAACCATTTTGTTTCGTCTGAAGATTTTCAAGAAAGTAAAAGGGAAAATGTCAACATCATTGTGCTCATAAAAATACAACTTGAATGCTCAAAAGAGCATCCTCTTTGAAGCTGTTTGAGGATGCTCATAATTCTCAAGAAGTTCTTCTGTCTTGAGAAAGTGGTCTTTGTTGTATTGTTATTATTATTATTATTTCTTGATCATCTTACTGTTGAGCCCTGCTCCAGTATATTATTACATAGTGTAATATTTTTGATCAATAAAAACTGAGAATAGACTCTTTGTTGTTTACCTTGAAAAACGTCTGTTTTCTACTCATTGACGGGTGGGTTGTTGTTCATCAACAACTATCTTATGCTCTTTTGAGTTAATATCATATGTCAATATGTTTAGAATTTGTCTTTGACTGTTTTATCAAAACTTCTTCTAAATTAAGCTCCATCACCCTCTTGGTTTCGAACCTGGTTCTCAACCATGAGCGTGCGTGCACCCAACCCGTACCGAACGTGAACAAGTACGTCTAGGGTTTTCCTATGATGCACTCATATATATATCATGGTTTTCTTCCCTTAATACATACACGTTCCTTAACGTTGAAAGTTCTCTGATTTGGCGTACACAATGGATGGATGCAAAAAGGAAAACAAAGTTGAACAGGGCAAGGTTATTGAGTTTCACGAGAACCCTATTTTCATTGATTGCTTTCATGCTGTTGATCATGAAAACTCACTTCCAGTTTAGATGTCATCTCAACTGGAAGGAAATCTTCTTCGAGATTTTGAGGTCGTACGTGAACAACTTGGAATTGCAACAAAGAATCTTGAATTTCTTAAAACGAACTGAAGAAAGCAACTGATGAACTTGTTTATGTTCGATCTCTGGTTGCTGGTCATGTCTGGTGACTCTCAGTTGTGTTCTTCATAGGAGTTATTTTGTCTAGGAAACTTCTTATGAGAATTTTATTCTTGTGTTTTAAGAAGGATAACTAGGGTTTTAAATAGCAATAATTGTGAGTACACATAGCTATTTCCAATGATTTTCATCTTACAATGTTTTTAGATTTATTTATTTAAATTTTTAAGTTTATTTGGAAGATGATTTTGCAGTATTAATCTTTATGATTTTATATATTGCAACTTGTTATGGGATATGTGTGTTTGTGTCCGTGAACTATGATTGTCCCATACATCCTCAAAAGTTAAGTCTATCATACGTCTTTATTGATAAAAGATAGAATGAACTTTTGACAACAAAAGTTAAACCTATTATGTCATCATGCAAATATATATGGAAGATATGACGAATTTTTGTTTACAAATATTAAGTCTATTACATGTCTCTATGCAAATATTGATGAAAAATAGAATGAATCTTTGAATATTCCGTAGTATTGGTCTTTCCCTGATCCACATCTTTGTGTATGTACTGTGTGGCTCCATAAGTTCTCTTATGTTGAGCATTTCCGATTAAATTATTCATGGGTTCTCTTGTGGTTAATTTAATTGAGTATTTTGGTACAAATTCATGTTTCATGATTATTTGTTAATGTCCAAAGAAATCCTTCTTTTCTTGTGAAAGTAAGGTCGCTCTTGTTGTTCTTTCGGGAATGACATTTTATGGGGGAGAGTTCTTTTTGAACTTGTGCTTAATTGTCAAATCTTTGTGGGGAGTGAGGCTGTGGAATATTGTAGGAGTTTTCCTGTATCTTTATAAACTCATTGGTGAATACACTAGTTTCGACTATGTGAAATCATCGTAAAAAATTGATATGTTCTCTTTTGGTCATGAAGTATCTCTATGAAAATTTCATTAGGATCCCACTAGTTTTCGTACCTTTGCCAATTTATATTGACAAAAAAAAGGGAGAATTATTAATGTGTAGTTCATACTATAAATACATATGGTTTACAGATCATTATGTAAGGGAGGTGGTTTTCATGTGAGATGAAGTATTGACTAAGGGGGAGTGATACATATCACCATAGTATTGTTGTCAAAGTTGTGATATAATTGAGCTTCGATGTTGTGTAATAATATTATGACACTGTATAACAATGATTGAGAGCAACTGTTTTCTCATTGTTATAGCTACAGATCTTCAACAACTATGATGTTGAGTTGAACACGTTTAGAATCATGGAGTACTTGGAAGTGACAAAGATTTCGAGTAATGTTGAAGAACCAATGAGATCAAGCAGTTGGATGAGAAGCTACAACGTTTATTTATTTTGTAATCCATATGTATTGATAGTTTTGTCACTAAAATTAACAAAGGGGGAGATTGTTAGAGCACTGCTCGGTCGAACTCGCAAGCGTTGCTATCTAAAGCTTGTTTGTCAAGTTTAGTGATCAAAACTATAAGTCTTGATTTCTAGTCTACTTATAGTAATGTCTCGGACTAGGATAAATTGTGTAGTTGAGATTTAGACTTCACGGCATTCATCAATTGAAGACAAATAACTACTAAGGAGATATTGTGGAACTCCATCGACAAAAGGTATGTGGAGACTAAAACTCATCTATCACTCAGAAAGTCAATTTATACTTTATCTCCTTCTTGATACAAAAGTCGTATCACTATATAGTATATGATTATACACATTTGATATTTCGAGCTGAGTTTAACTCAATTACGTATTTCTCGAAATATGTGTTGGTAATCTTTTGTTTCAACCAAGTTCATCTTATATTCTTGACGCAAATCAAACTATGATCATGTGAAAATCGCCAAGTAACATCTTACATGATTTGTGTGATACAGTCATTTGATGTAGACTCGGAATGTTTCGTATTGATTATTTGAATAACTTGAAAATCTCTTTGATGCTAATAGTTAGTGAAAACAACTATTGTCATCCTCTAAGAATGTTTCAATGATTGAAATAGAGTTTAGAACACTTAACCATAATTGGATTATAGACATAGTATGAGTACTTGCATATATGTTGATCCAAGACCGGTATAGTATGCATACCCGTATGCGTACTAGGAAGGTCAGGTAAAGTCCGGGAGCCTTGGTATGCGTACCCGTACTCATACTGGCGAACTCAGTTGAAGTTCGGGAACTTTTGTATGCGTACCCGTACGCGTACTAATTCAACCGTTGTTTTGGATGTGTGATAGTATGCGTACCCGTTCGCATACTGTCGGACATAGTCCAAGTCCGGCTACTTAAGTATGCTTACCCGTTTTCATACTTGAGTGGGTTAAGTTCTAGAATCGGATTGTTCATGAACTAATACATTTACATAATAAGGAATGCAATCTTTTGCAAACCGTGGCTATATAATGTTCATGACTTGAGGTGATTGATATTTCTAGGCTGTTCTTCGGGAATATAAGTCCGGTATATCAATTGGTTCCTATTCACCTTGATTTATCAAAAGACGGAACAAAACTCATAGGTTTATTTGTGGGAGACAGATTTATCTACACAATAGATTTTTCTGTGTGAGACAGATTGGTTTATCAAGTCCTCAACTTTGGGTCATAGCAACTCTTAGTTGTGGGTGAGATCGGCTAAGGGAATCAAGTGCGCAGAATCCGGCGTGGTTCTAGAGGCGTAATGAACGTGACTATACCTTGATCAGTGTGAGATTGGTTAGGGCTCAACTACATTCCAGTCCGAATTTAACTTAGAGTTGGCTAGTGTCTGTAGTGGCTTTATACAGTATGGTGTTCAAATCTGGACTAGGTCCCGGGGTTTTTCTGCATTTGTGGTTTCCTCGTTAACAAAACTTCTGGTTTCTATGTTATTTCTTTTTCGCATTATATTTGTTTATATAATTGAAATATCACAGGTTGTGCGTAAGATCAATCAATTAGTTAATCCAACCTTTGGTTGTTGATATAAATTGATTGACACTTGAACATTGGTCTTTGGTACCGTTCAAGTTATTTCTTATATTCAGGCTCGCAAATTCCTATTTGTTTGATTGTGGATTGAATTGATATACTTTTCTTAAGATTGAATCTGACTGTCTAGTTGATTCTCGTGAAAGTATATTGGAGTTTGTCCATACAGATTGCTAAGCGAAATATTGGGTGTGGTTGTTGTACCCCCGCTTTTTCACATAAAATTTACTCCATTACTGTAAACATAAAACGTAACGGGGGAGGATCCCCTCACACTATCTCACACACTGAACGTCGTTTTTATGGATAAAAACAAAACCATTACCAATTTGAAGATAATATTTTAGGTATATATTCCTCTTACAAAACTCTATGTTCTCACAAAAAATGAGCGTATTCTGAAATGTATAATGTCACCATTTATAGTAGAACTTCGTTAACTTAATCCGCGATAAATCAATAACTTCGTTAAGATAATATTTTATCGAAGTTTTACTGTACTATGAAAATGAGCCGTTGATAATTAAAAAAAAATTAACCATTGAAATTAAGATCAGTCGATGATGTTGTTATACATTTCGTAATGGGCTCATTTTATGTAGAGATGCAGAGTTTTTGCAAGAGGAACATGTCCCAAAAATCTTAGCTTTAAATTCAATACTATTTGGTTTTTATTCATAAAAGAGGGTCCCAAAATGTGAGATAGTGTGAGAATTAAAGTGTAAATAGATCCTTCCTCAAACATAACACTATAATTTTCTTTCTCCAATTACATTGATAATAATAATTATTATTTTTACTACTATTATTATTTACTATTATAATTTTTACTACAACACAAACATATAAGTTTATTTCCCCAATTACATTGATTGATAAATAAAGTTCTTTTCTTTTTACAATAACTTTTTACCTTTTACTCTTTTTTTTTAAACTTTTTACTGCCGTAATTCATACTTGAGATGGTGTAAGTGAGATCGTCGTTCTACAAAGTGGACACGTCTTGTTTTTTTTCTTCTCCTTATATTGTGTTTGAATGCAGTTTCGGTGAAAGACGTGCGTACATGAAGGAATCACGCTGATGACGTCGTCAGGCTCATAATCATCCAACCAAATGGCGCAGACGCCATACTGTTGGTCGTCGTAGACGACAGTAAGAATAATTACAACTCTCTTGAATCTCTTGATGAAGTTCTTGATGTTTTTCCGGTAAATGTAAATAAGCAATGCGGAAAAACATAGTACAATGGTGCCCGCCGCTAGGTAAGGACCGTACTTCTCCAGTTTGTGGGCAAGTTTGTATGTTTTTGAAATTAAAGAAGCAGAAATGTTATGGTGATTGACATTCAAATCTCCAACTATAAAGCACAAAAGACCTATGGAACTTAATAGATAAGATCCATTTACCAACCGACTCCAGTTGTCTAAGGTGCCATAATATTGACATTCACCATAATTTATGGTGATAGACACAAAGCAAGAGTATCAAAAAAAAGATAGCTAGATGCAAAGCAATAAAGTCTAAATAGCTGTTAGTATTGATTTAGGTTTGTAGTATTCGTCATAAGTTTTTCATATTACTAAGAACAAACATCTTGTATGGGTAACATAAGAAACATCTTAGACTATATAAATCTGTCAAAATTTCATGTTTCTCATATATGATTCATGTGGTATTTTTTTTTAAATCTAAAAATATAACATACATTTGATTCATGTAATACTTTTTTTAAATATTAAGCATTGTTTAATAGGTTTTTCTTTGTTAACGTTCTTATCACGGTTCCAAATTTTTTACTTGGAATCACGATTTAGTTTTATGGATATTTAGGAAGTCCCGAATTTATTTTATCAAATGTTAATATTCTCGTTGTCTAATTTATATGCGTATATGTAATGAAATTACATGGGGAAAAACAGGTCATAATTATTATTTTTTGTACTAGTGATGTGATTTTAACAAGATATAAAAAGTGGTAGTAAAGATTCGTTAATGTTAGAGTGTTGCTAGGTTGAACCCACCAAGCATTGGTATGTCAAGTTTGGTTGTCATATTTTAGTATCAAAACTCAATTAGAGTCGCTTGATTAAATGTACTAGAGTCAACTTTGTTTAGTTTAGACTAGAAAGTATAGGAATGTTGAGACATACAAGTATTACCTTGAAGACCTGAAGAACGTGAAGACGTATCGACTACAACGAAGACATCATCCTTCCACTTGAGGTTAGTGATACTAACTTGACTTGTTTCCATTCCTATCGTTACTTTCCAGTCATTTAAGATTGAAAACATAACATGCGAGGTTATATTTAATACTCTAGTATTAGACTTGGTCATATTATTATGATCAAAGTGTTAAGGAAGAATATTTAATTACGAAGTATAACGTTTATCTTTTGCACTTCGTAAATGCGACATCGACATAATATATGTAATTTGCTAATTGATTGTGTATTGAATATAGGTGTGATTTTATCCTAAGAAACTATGTTTCATTACATATGTTCAAAGGAAGTACATATACGAAACTTGTTTCGCAATAGAAAAGAAATCAATAGGTGTTTTGGTATGGTTTTCTATGAAGATCAATTGGATGACCAATTCGAACCTAAGGTGGGAATTCAGGTAGAACCGATTTTAACTTATGTTGAGAGTCATGGTAGAACCGATCCCTACCTACTTTGGGATACATGGTATAACCGATCCTAGCTATTGTTGGGATTCTTGGTAGAACCGATCCTTACCTATATTGGGAATCTTGGTAAAACCGATCCTAGCTATTGTTGGGAGTCACGGTAGAAACGATCCCTACCTAACTTGGAGACTTGGTAGAACCGATCTTAACCTATGTTAGGAGTCATAGTAGAACCGGTCCCAAGAGGAAAACCGGTCCTTCATATTCATATAGTACTTTACAGTTTTGTGTGAGTTTGGAATTAGAGTTTGCTCAATAGGAAAGTTCTGGATGTCGACATAATTTGGCCATGAATATAATTCTTATTTTTTATTTTTCAAAGATATTTCTTGATACTCAAGGACATCCCGATACAAAATATTGAGAATCTTTTAATTAAAATTTTCGATTATATGCTTTTGATTTTCCAGCAAATCAAAACATATCTCTTGAAAATTTATATTACTTAAGTGCTAAGCTAATATTAGACATTTTCTAATGAGAGATTCCGGAATTACAGGTTGGATATTAGTTGGAAATAGGAAAACCGAAAAAAGAGAGACATACAAGTATTACTCGAAGACTTGAAGAATGTGAAGAAGTAAAGAACTACAACGTCGACATCATCCTTCCACTTGAGGTTAGTAATATTTGACTCGAACTGTTTCATTCCTAACGTATCTTTCAAGTTGTGCATATTGAAAACATAAATGCGAAGCTGTGAATGATTATACTCTAGTTAGACATAGTATTAAGGAATTACAATACGAAGTATAACGTTTATCTTTTGAACTTCGTATATAAGACATCGACATAATCGTATGAATGCTATTGTGATTATGTATGGGTATGGGTGAAGATTTCGTCCTAGGAAATAATGTTTTACATTCGTTTAAAGGAAGTACATTCATAAACTTGTTTTGCGAATCGAAAGGGAAATCGCTAGGCTTATTGATATTGTTATTTATTGCAAATCTTTGGATTACCAATATGTGTGTAGTATAACCGCTCATAACTTGTTTATGTATCTTGGTAAAACTATTCACAATGCCTGACTTTTGTATTGGTATGACTTTTATTAGTGAAACCGATCCTAAGTAATCACCTGAGATGGTATGATCGATATGTTGTAATTGGTATGACCAACTATAGACATTGGGGAACCGATCCTAGTAAGAGGTGCAACCGATCACAAGTATGTGGAATCGATCCTTGTAAGAGGTACAACAAGTCTTAGTAATTGGTAACCGATCCTATGACTTGTGCAACCGATCACAAGTAAAAATACCATAATTATGTGGTAACCGATCCTAGTACCTAGTCAACCAATTTTTGGAAAGCTAGTGTGACCGATCCTAGTACCCACATGGAGGTAGAACCTAAGCTTTGTGTTTTGGTAGAACTGTGAAACCCAATAATGGTGATTTGATAGGATAATCAATCACATAGTTCTTGGAAGTCAGATGAACCAATTCTAAACTTGTTTGGAAGTGTGGCAAATCGGTTCCAAGATTGTAAATATGAAAAAGGATTTACAAAGTAAAGATGTCGACATACTTTGAACATGTGGAGTAATTCTTATCTTTTATTGTTCAAAGATATTCCTTAATAACTAAAGGAGAATCCTGGATCGAAATAAATTGAGAATCTTTTAATTAAGGTTTTTAGTTTTATATGCTTTTAATTTCTAGCAATTAAATGCATATCTTTAGAAAATAAAAATTGGTAATGTGCATTTACTAATTTGAGATTTTCTACTGAGATTTCGGTTAATATTTGGACAGTGCATTTCCAGGAATTATGAAAACCGATTTGGACTTTATTGCATATCTTTGAGAATATTCGGTTTTGAAAATTCCTTGGTGTCCAAACTTGCTTGGTCTATAAATATTGAAGTTTGCATTTCGAGCAAACTAATCCTCAAAGCCAGCAAAACTACCTAGTTGTGTTGTTACTGATGGAGCCGTCTATTCGTTGTGATAACCTTGATTGATTAGTTGAGTAGATCGACATCAATACAATTCTTTGTGATGAAGAGTATTGATTGCATAAGTCTAGACAATTACTTTGATAGTTGTTGAGAGACAGATCTAAGAACCTGAAAAAGGAGTTTATTGGGATAAACGGAATAGCCTTTTGTCAAACTCATATCATGTTGTTTGAAAAGAGTTGTTACCGAACATATTTGTTGTTCCCTTAATGTTTAGAATACGAACCAAAGGAATTGTTCCAAGTGCGTGACTTATTACAAGTTGGAGGCGCAGGGATACTGAGGGAACTAGGTGAACTATAGGTTTAGTTGCTTGGTCTCAACTATACGAAGTTGGTTTAGATTTTGTATAACGGCTTAATTCTGAGAGTATTCAATTCTGGACTAGGTCCCGGGGTTTTTCTGCATTTGTGGTTTCCTCGTTAACAAAATCTTGTTGTGTCTTTTACTTTTCTATTTCAGCAATTATAATTGTTTTATTATAATTAGAAGTAAAATACACAAACGTTAATTCCTGTTTACTTGATAGCAATCCTATTGTGTTTGGTTAAGTCCGAACCTATTATCAAGTAAACATACTTCGTTGTTGTATTGTCTCGATCTTGTATCCATAGTCAATCACGCAAATTATCTTGTTGTCGTATTGTCTCGATCTCGTATCCATAGACGATCACACGAAGTGTGAACCGATTAGTTGTATTGTCTCGACTCAGTCCATAGACAGTCACTTTCGGAGAAAGGACTTATAGGTGGAAAAGTTTTAGATTGAGGTATATTTGGGTACCCTCGTCTTTTTAGATTAGTTGGTGGTGAATGCTTGTTGTTTGTACACATAAATGAACACTGCTAAGGTCAAGCATAACGACATCTTTTATTTAGCCTAATATCCCCCACAAGTAAAAAGAATGGTTAATGGCTATTGAATTTTAATTATTCCATTTCCATTAAGTTCTTGCTGTCGTATTCATTGAAAACATATCATGCGAAGTTTGTATTACATGTTACTTAGATGACCTTATCATTCTTATGATCCAAGTATCAAAATAAGTATATATAGTGGTTGGTTGTTCTTACAACTTATTCTATTGAGTTACATAGTCATTGCTTGTTCCATGATCGGAACCAAAATTATTTCCAAGATCACCCTGTTGAAGTAATATTGAATCATTAATACTGGTAAGATTTTACAAGGTGCGTCTGATATAGGTTATTATGAAAGAATTGTTGTTATACTCGGCACCCTCGTCTTTTTAGTTGGTATCCCTGCAAAATTAAGTGTTACCATCATCAACCCCTATTTTTCTTCAAGTAAATTCTTATTTATTTCTTGTATTTCAATTGCCTTAAGAATATTTATAAGAAAGAAAAATAATAGTAGTGAAGATTCTAGCGGAAACCCTAGTTAAAGAACCAAATATGTTGTTTGTGATGAAGAAATTGAATTACCTCACCCTTTGGATGAACTTCGTGAATTGTATAAATGTATAATGATGCCAGACTATGTGCAATTTGTTAATAAAGATTATCATGGAAATTATGTTATTATTTGTGGTCGAGCTGTTATCATGGATGAAAATTTATGAAGGATGTAAAAGTGCCAATACTTGTTTCATTTTTCGTAAACAAAGTTTGCGAGAGTATTTATAATGTTTTGGGAGATGCATATCCCGAGGTTGTAAGTATATTTTATGCTAACTTGCATGCGGCGGATTTTCGTGCTTGCACTGTCAAGATTTTAGTTGACAAAAAAGTCTTTGAGGTTAATCGACCAATGAACTTATCGAGTGTCCTTTAAGCTTTTTGTTCACAGTTCCCATGCAAAAATGAAGAGACCCTCTCAATAAAACATCTCACAATTATTATTTTTTGGGAAAAATTGTTCCTTGTAAAATGGGAAGTTTCCTATTTCAAATCTTGAGTTTTAGTTGAGGATTTTGTTTTGGAAAGCTTGCTGCATCTAATCTCTCTTTTTCGGTACCTTTTGTTGAAAAGTGTAAATTTACGTCATTTGTGAGATGTAAAGGTCCTTATATCCATTAAACCAACTACAATATACTGACATATATATGAGTGGTTGGTAATAATTGATATATACTTGAGCATTTTCAAGAATGAGTTTTGAAGTCACAATTGTTTATGCATTTGGTTATGGCAGCGGGTCCTATCTATATGACTATAACACTACGAAGTCCTTCGGTTAAAGTATTATTTAACTGTACATAGAAAACAGTCTAATAGGCACAAAGACTTAAAAACTACACATTTTTATCTAAGAATTTGAGGAAAATTAGCCAAACAGTTTAGTAGGCAAGACACAACGATATGGCCATTTACCATTCACTGACAATTAGGATTGCACATCCGGATGGCTGGTTGCGTCCTTGATCACAGCTTAAGACCAGCGGAAAGTGTAATCCCGGCGATATTCAACCCTTCCATTCTAGTCTCAGGAATAGGTATCCATTTCCATTCACCCTTCGCCAAATCAAAAGAAAACCAAATAATGTCCCACAGACCCTTAAAATTAGACATCAAAATGACCCTTATTATCCCATCCCGGGCCTCCAAGCACCCCATTATGACACTATAAGGCTTCCTCACTCTATTCACCAAATCTTGTGGCACATTTGATATCAACTCCCACATTGCACCACCACCACTTAGACCCCAAAGTTCTATACACCCAAACCCCCTAACTTGCTGATCATCAATATTTGCTGATCTTACAATTGCCATGTAATCATCACCAAACACGTTCAATGTACTAGAATCCGCTGTACTAAATCCAACCGCTAGTCTTTCTTCCACCCCTCTACCATCAAATCTTGGCCGGAGAATCACCGGTGGATGATCGTTTTCTTCTTGTCCAACCGCAAGTACGACACTATCACTCCGCCGGTGTACTAGGCTCAAGTACACTCTCTTCCTCCCCTGATCAGGCCGATTCAACTCGTTCTCCACAGCTTCGATTGATCGCCAAGTGTCAGATTCCGACAAGTATTCAAACAAAACAGGCCGATTCTCATAAAACTCAGCGAATAAGTATCTGAATCGGTCTGATCCGTTCGGTCCAGCAATGAGTTTTAAACCTGATCGTCTCCACGACGATATATCACGTGGACCTAGCGGACTTGGCGGAATTTTCTTAACTGTTTTTAGCTTCAGATTAACGGCGATCAGTTGCCGGCAGTAATTAGAAGAAAAGAGAAAGAAATCACCTGAAGCCGTAAGAAACGAGAGATCTTCACCGGGAGGAACAACCGGAGATAAAAACTCCGATACACGAATCTTAAACCAAGAATCAGATCGGTCAGTGAAACCATGGAGTATTGAATCACGAAGCGATCGTTTGGTATAGACGAAAACCCATGTATCGGGGTCTGATTGAGAGTTGTAATCATGATGGAAATCGGCGCTGGAGATCACTGAAGTGAGTGTTTTTGAAACGGTTTTCATACGTAGGATTTCTGGTAGAGCTAATCGGAATAGTATGTCTTGAATGAGTTCAGAGGGAAGTAGACATAGACCGACGGCATTATTTGTTGTTAGATTCCGGCAGCTTTCCATCTCTTTTCTTTTTTCTCTTCTGTTTGTGATTTTTTTTTCTTTGCGGTTTTTTTTCTCTTCTTTATTTGGGTCTGAATGTTGGGGTTTTTATTGTGGCGGGTTTACTTGGATTTCTTGATTAAAAAGTATAATAATTGTTTTACAAGAAAAAGAAAGGCTCTAAAAATAACATTTCTTATTTTAAGAAAGAGAACTAGATGGACGGATAAAATTGTTTTGATTGGAATATTGGGGATGATTCAATATTCATGATGACGATGAATGATAATGTTTAATTTTGTAGTTTATTTTTGTACTTTATCATTATAATAATTTCACTTTGGTTTTGATAATAGAAGCCAAAGTCACTCCTAGAAGTCAGTTGTTTCGTTAACATTTTTGGATGTCGTTTCAGAATTTGTTCGTTGATTTTGGAAAGTAGAAAAATCAAAAGTTAATTTGGGTGTATAATTTTAAAATGAATTTTAAAATTTAAAATAATTTCTAAAAATAAAAAAATTATCTTTTTATGAAGCAAAACTATTTTGATTCGGATTTCTGTTTCTAATTTTTGTTTTTGGTATTTAAATAAGCGATAAAAAGTTAAATTTTTACAAATTAATTTTTAACTTTTTTTGCTTGTAAAAATTGAAAAATAACTTTTAAATGGTACCGAAATACGATATAAACTTAGTGATTATGAGTCGCGAATCCCATTTTTATGGCCATTTTATCTGAGCAGGTTGAGGTCCATAATTTTAATGGTTTTTTTTTTTGGATTAATTGTTAGGTCTTTCTAGAGTTTGGATACCCTGGTCCATCAAAAATAATTTGGTCATCTATGTGCATCTCTAGGAAAAATTATGGTGCATTTAGTGGGATAAAATATTGACCAAAAAGGTCAACGAGCAAGGGACAAAATGTGAGGTCGATAAGCACGCGAGCGCGGAGAGCACCTTAGTAGGGCGGGAGGTGTTATGCCATTAAATATTGAGGGATGAATCATGGTCGACGGTACATAATTGATGATGTGGACCACTCCGGTTTTGATGCGTTGGATCATAATATCATGACAATTGGTTGTCTCTGTGCAAGCCACGTAATGTAATTACGTATTTTTTATTTTTTTCTAAAAAATAGTTTTCTTAATTTTGTTTGGAAAGAATTAGGTACTTAGTTGGGAATTGGGATTCAACAGAAAAGGGCATTAAGAAGTACTTTGGTAACCAAGAAATGTTAGTGGCTTTTGTAACCCATTTAGAGCCAATTGTAGTGCGAGTATAGTTGCATTTATGAAAAACAGGAATCCAGTTATCACACCACGAGTCGTACAAAAAAGCTCCATCCAAGAGTCATATAACAGGTCTATCTATTCTATCTCCCGCAATCTAAGATTGTTTTAATGGTTATTGGTAAAGACATAAAGTCAAAATCAAGTGCATACGTAGTAAGTGAATTTTTAATTAATAGAGTGTATCATAATACACTAGCTCATGAGTATGGACAAACAGACCCAGGTGTGACTTCTTGTTTCTTTTAGGTTTGTATCATGAATGTCGCCTTCTTAGTAAGATAATCAGGCGTGGTTATCTGAATTGGCTCCTCACTTTTACTTAAGTTAATTGGAAGTGTGCAAAAAAGAAGAAGAAGAAGAAGAAAAAAAGAAAAAAAAAGGAAGAAAAGAGAAACACAAGTCCCCCGATACAAAAATAAAGTCATTTGGTGGTGATACTAGAAACACCATGTTTGTTTACTCCTGACTCATCTGAGTCGTCTGGATCTGATTGAAATCACTTGATTTGAGTCAGATCTAACTCTATATATTTGTTTTGAGTAAGATCTGACTTAAAAAATTTGTGAGTCAGTGGTTTGGTCCCATGAATCAAGATTGTTTTATTTAGCTGACTTAAACGGGTCCGAATCAGGGGTAAAGTGTGAGTTAAAGGTCGAGTTAGATCTGACTCAAAATTAAAAACAAACTGTCTGACATCTAACTTGCGATGAGTCAGGGGTTGACTCAGATCCAAATCACGAGTTAGATACAAAAAACATGGCATAAATTTGAAACTCATCAACACCAAATTCTTCGGTCCATCAAAAAATAAATCACGCGGTCTGAATTAGCTAAAAAAAAAGTGTCCAAAAAAGATAATAATTTATTCATGTGGATAAGTAAACGATAGTATTTCTTTTTTATTTGCAAGAACAAGTACACGACGATAGGATAAACAATTTTAGCAGAGCATTATTGTTGTTATCTTATTTGCATATAGTATTGTATGATGGACTTGATAGTAAGCTAAAATACATTAAATTGAGAGTTGCCTACATGATAAGAGTACTGAAAATAATGATAAAAATTGGGAAGCTTGAAAGGGAATCACTGGAGGAAGGAGCAGTGAAAGAACCAAGTTGAGAATGACTTGTACCTGTGATGCATATGACATTAGCAATAGATAGGATAATAGGTAGGACACACACCACAAACAGGGGTTCCACAATGGATTTGGTTTTGGTGGTGGTGGCCGTCCTATGCCTTGTGGCCACTCTATGTCCTCTCTTTCGGTCTTGAACCTCTCAACATCAGTCTCAGCTTTTGACTGAATCAGACATTAACTGCTCAATACCACGTCACCACAAACCTCCAAGGTGAACAGCATTATTAGTACTTTTTGTGATCTCAAACCAAAAGAAATTAGATATTGACACAAGGATACCCTCATGATGGAAGGACTCCCCTCCCTCGTCCTCTTGTGGTCTAGTCGGTACGTAGGATACCCCGTGGAGGAAGGACTCTCCCTCGTCCTCTTTGTGGACTAGTTGGTCTTGGTCCTACGCTCGCATTATTTTCTTTTCAGTTTGCAATATATTTCTGTACGTAGGAATCCATCAACATACTTGTAAGTCAGACTCACAAGACTCATGTACCTTGGTCCTTGTTCCATGTTTGGCACGGAGTGTATTTTGATTCGGGAACATAACTAAAATCAAAATCGGTGATGTAATTGAAACAAATATTAACAGAATGAGACTGTATTAACACAACGAGATTTGAGTTGTGTTATCACGTAATCGAATGCATAACATACAGTGAGTATATACTTCTTAGCAGTAAGAATTTACATTCATTTATGGAAAGCTATATAAATGCGTGTGACACTCCTATTTCATAAGGAAGCACAATGGTGGAGCATTTTGTTTCCCTCGAGCTTAATTGAAGCTAAGCGAAATGCATATGGGTGAGGGGTGTAAATAGTGCCGAATTTAATTTCAAACGATGGATAAATGTTATTTATGGTTAAAAAGTGTTTTGGGCAAAAAAAAAATGGTGATATATTAGGAAAAAATGAGTTTTAGTAAAATAAAAGATTTAAAAGTGAAACATTAAGAGTAAAATTGAAAGTTTGGAAACGGAAACTGAGTATCCGTCCAAAATCACATAAAAATTAAGTTTCCATAAACTAACTTTCCAAACAGAAACTGAATTTCCGTGTGATTTTTTTTAGCTTACAGGGTGACCAGAGCTAAAACAAAAGACCATGGTAATGGTATCTCGCTATAATTAAGCTATCGCGAAGCGAAATCAAATACCATTGTGCTTGGCCTAAGACTCTCAGCCAAGCTACCTATTTTATGAAGGACGCGACCGAGAGGCCATTATTCACCTAATATGACCGACGGTTGTGCTTTTGCTTTATTGGCTTTTGCATCCCATAAGAGTCAACAATTGTACTGTGAATAGTACTTGCAAAAGTAGCACTTCGAATTCCTTACAAAAGTGCTTTATTGGGCCGAGGGTCCGAAGGGAGGGAGTCCCTGACCATTTTTTTTTGTAAAATGTAGACTAACACAAATGTTCAATTTGATAAAAAGATTGGAATTTGGTGGTAGTCTTTGGGACATGAAAAACCTAAAATGTCCTCCCTTTTAGTCTAATTATTGTAACTCCTTGTAGATCTTATTTTTTCAGGGGTATAATTGGCAACCAAACTTTAATATAACATATTTAAAAATCCGTGCCTTGGAATTTTACATATTTTATGTCATTGGAAAGGATTTTTAAAAAATCTACACAACGAGTACAAACAACAATATGAAATTTAATGTTTTTACGAAAAATTTGATGATGACTTTTAAAATTTAATGGATAGCCATTATGTAAAGCACCACAAAGGATGCATAATATATGGGGAAATTGAGGCAAACCACCACAATGAATACATAGCACATGGGGTAAATTGATACAAACCACCACAAAAGATGCATAAATAATGGGGAAAATTTATGTAAACTACCATAAATTGGATGCCAATCAATTTTAACCTTATAACACCATCACACATAATGATGTTTCGTTTTTCTTCGGTCGGCCCTCCCACCATGAAAGCGGTGATCTAGTAAGTTAGACAGACCGACCAAGTAAGTATACGCTTTTTGTCGATTTATTTTATTATGGACAATTTGCAATAGGCCTGTGGCCCCGAATAAAATCGCCTGAGCCCAACTTCCCAATGCTTGAATTGATTGTTTCACAAATCAATCACAAAAATGTGGTTTAGCTCTTTGGTTGTTGTTGGACCGCTTCCTTTATTAGTTTAGGAAGAAATATTGCTGACGCCTGACGGGACCCTTCACCAGCATTTACACGGTACGGGTTCTGCTACTCTTTCATGGGCAAATCGTTTAAGAACAGCCTCAAGAGTTCTTGTGGAATTGCTGACATGTAAAGCAGTAGTTTCTTTGGACAGACCTGAAGAAGATAGAAATCTGGCTAGTTATTTCCTTTCTACCATGAGTGAAGGGAGAAAAGAGACCTCAATGAAACAATTAGCAATGGTGTTACACGGATTGACGATGGTGCCTTCTTCTATTTATTGTGCGACTCCATGAGATATATGTTTATTGTGCAGCGAGGCGCGTGTTTATTTTACGATGGACGAGAGAGAGAGGCCGATTGTTCACTTAACATGACCGACCGTTGTGCTTTCGCTTTATTGGCTTTTGCATCCCATAAGAGTCAACAATCGTAAGGTGAGAATAGTACTTGCATAGTTGCACTTGGAAGTGTTTGACAAAAATGCTTTACAAGTTGGACAGACCGACAAAGTATATGCTTTTTTTTGTCAAGGCCTTCGGCCCAGGGCTTTTTAAATTGAACGATGTTTTGGGGGCTACCCCAAAACATTGGGGGACTATTTTGTGATAGAAATGTCTACCCTATATTTATAAGGGGTGTCCTAAAGTGTGGAAATGACTAACCTGCCCTTAACCTAATTTAATTTAAAACAAACCTAATAACCACCTATATATATATAACCACCACCTCCTCCCACCACCGCCGCACAGCACCACCGCCCAGCACCTACCACCTCCAACTACTACCACCACCAAGCACCACAACCTCTATGTATATAGCTTAATTTAAATTATTAACGAAGATATTCTCACAAACCCATTACTTGTCATTCGTTTTTGGTTGAAGAAATGAGAAGTAATCATCAAAATGAGTTGAAAATGAAAGTTGCAGAGAGAAGTTCGGCTAGGAATTATGTGAAACAGTTTGTCGAACTAGCCGAACTCAGCTTTAATGGAGTTTTTTCTTTCAGAAAAAAGTTCTGTTACCTCGCAAAAAAAAAATCCCAGTCGAACTTTTAGTTCGGTTACGTCGCAACTTTTTTTCATTTTTTTCCTAACCGAATTTTTAGTTCAGTTTTGTCTCAATTTTTTTCTACTAACCGAACTTTTTTCTGAAAACCAATATATTGAGTTCGGTTACGTCGAGAGAAAAAATTCCAGCCGAACTTTTAGTTCGGTTACGTCGTAACTTTCTTTTTCCTAGCCGAACTTTTCTCTGAAAGCAAAAACTCCATTAAAGCTGAGTTCGGCTACCTGTGTCTTCAGAACCATTAGCCGAACTACACTTGCAGATGAGTTCGGCTACCTGTTCTTCAGATGTCGTAGCCGAACTTCATTTCCATGGTCGAAATCAGTTTATAAATTTCTCATTTTTTCGAAAGTTTTTGTCAATTCAAGCAACATTAACTAACTTTGAATTATACCTAAGTACCCAAAACCCTCATTTCGAAATCAACCATCTTAAAAACCGAACTACAAGTTTGGTGTTGACAGATCAAAGTTCGGCTACCACATAGAAACTGCGAAGTAACCGAACTATATTTTATCAAAGTTCGGTTACCTATATAAATTTATCGACTAAACCGAACTCAAAATTTTCATATAAATAAGGAGTTCGGTTACGTTTTTTTTTTGCGAGCTTACCGAACTACATAGTTCGGTTACCTAAAAAATCCTAATTGGCCGAACTGTTTTTCATATTGAAAGTTCGGTTACCAAAATCTAGGGTTTTCAAAATTTCTCCTAGCCGAAATCTCTACTGTAACGACCATTTTCAATGGTTTTTGATGATTTCTAATCGATTTTTTCAACAAAAAACGATTCAAAGGAATGGGTATGAAGGAAATTACCTGCGGATTTTCATTTTAATCGAATCGGACTTCTTGGTTGATGTTGGAGAAGAAGAAGAAGAAGAAGAAGAAGAAGAAGAAGAAGAAGAAGAAGAAGAAGAAGAAGAAGGAGGAGGAGGAAATTAACTAATTTAATTACCAAGGGTAAATTTGGTATTAAAAAAAATATTAGATAAGGGGTGACCCAAAATTACTTCAAATATCCACCCCCAAATTGGAAGAGTAGTCCCCCACTGTTTTGGGCTAGTCCCCAAAACATCGTTCCAAAGACCCACTAAAATCGTCTGAGCCCAACTTACCAACATTGTTTCACAAATGTGAAAACTACAGACAAACCCATTTTTTAGTTTTTTTCCACTGTGAAACCCACGTCCAGAAATCCGAAGGCGCGCACCCATTTTCTAGGGAAAAATTATTCTCGGACCCAAAAATTATTGAAATTAAGTTTTATCATGAGATTTTATATGTTCATAGTACTCTTTTTCTTTATTTTTCTTCTCTTTTTCTCCTCCATCTCCAGATCCGATCTACAAAAAATACCTCAACTGAGAGAACTCATAACACAAATTTAAGGTTTCGACACAATGAGAATGCCTCGTACCTCAACAGCAACTCCGGCAACAACAACGAATAACGAATCAGGATTCCGGGACACAGAATCACTCTTCCAAACAAAACCCATCTCAGAAATCCGAACAATCGAGGTTAAAATATAGAAAGAAATCGAGGAAAAGAAAGAAGAACTCCGTCAATTAGTCGGTAATTGTTACTGTGATCTAATCGATTCAACTGATTCAATTGTAAGTATGAAATCATCATGTCAATCTATATCAACAAACATTTCCATGATTGAGAATTACATTCATCCCCTTTCGAAAAATTACAATGATAATGACGATAATACCCTGAATTACAGTAATCCTGTTAAAGTAAGGGTGTATGGAATTGCTTGTAGGGTTAAGTATTTGGTGGATACACCCGAGAATATTTGGGAGTGTTTAGATGATTATATGTTTTTAGAGACTTCTGGGAGGTACATTGGGGCGAAATTGGTTCTGAGTAGTGAGAATAAGGAGTTTTTGAATAATTTTCCGTTGTTAGGGCATCAATGGGGCATTGTTGAGAGTTTTAAAGGGCAAATATCTGCGAGGAGCAGAGAGAAGTTGTGTTTATTGTTCATGGTGGTATCCGAAATAGAAATGATTGCAGTTGAGGGAGCAATGATCTGGTGGATCTAATTTGGGTACTTTAGGTAGACGATGCTGATACTGGTATTTGTGTTTGTAGTTCATGGTGGTATCTGAAATAGGAATGATGGTGTTGCTGTTGGTTTGCAATGGGTGTGTGCATAATGGGTGTTTGCAGGTGGAGTAGTGGATGCATAACCTGTTATGCAACTATGAAAATGGATGCATAACCTGTTATGCAGCTTGAAAAGTTGTTGCATAACTTGTTATGCAGTCCAGAAAATGTTTGCATAACACGTTATGCATCAAAAAAATTGTTATTGTTGAAACCAACAAAAACAAAGACTGCATAACTTGTCATGCACCTACAATAATATCTGCATAACATGTTATGCAGTCGTGGAAATGGATGCATAACCTGTTATGCATCCGAAAATATGGCTGCATAATGCATTATGCATCAATTTTATCTGTACGCACTAAAATAAACCAAAACATTGGCCACATAACCTTTTATAGATGCATAACTTGTTATGCAATTGAGAAAATAGTTGCGTCTGTTTTTTCTGTTGGGTTCAGGCATATACAACGTTTTAGTGGCTGCATAAACCAAAATAACAGATGCATGAACAAATATATAGTTGCATAACGTTTTATGCATCTTTTGTGGTGTATGCATATTGTTTTATGCATCTTTTTTGGAGGCTGCATAACGAATATGTAGTCAGTTTTCTAATTTTTCCCATAAAATGATGATCACCTCCGATTTTTTCGTGAAAAACAAAAATTTGATATTGTTGTTCGTACTCGTTGTGTAGCTCTCTTAAAAATATTTCAAACGATATAAAATTTGTAAAATTCCAAGGCGCGGTTTTCTAGATATGTTATATCCAAATTGCGTTGCCAATTATACCCCTGATGCATAACCCGTTATGCAAACGTTTTTCAGAATTTCATATAATTATGGGTGTCACGAAACGAAAAATTAATTGTGCGCCTGACAATGAGAATATTATTTCTTTTGGGTCTGCACCTAATTTTCTCTCCACAAATCAATCACAAAAATGTGGTTTGGCTGAGTGGCTCTTCGGTTGTTGTCTGGACTCTGGAGAGCTTCCTTTACTAGTTTATGAAGAAATATTGCTAAACGGGACCCTTCACCAGCCTCAAAAGTTGCAGGATCATTAGCCTACTTGCACGCAGAAGCTTCTATACCCATAATCCACAGATATGTCAGGTAATGTACTTCTTTTACACGGAGAATACAAAGCAAAAGTTTCAGATTTCGGTGATTTGAGGTTGTGACCAATCAAGCTTAGTTAAGAATAATAGTTCAAGGTACTTTTGAATACTTTTGATCCAGAATACATGCAATTAAATTAACAGTAGTTTCTTTGGACAGACCTGAAGAAGATAGAAATCTGGCTAGCTAGTTATTTCCTTTCTAACATGAAAGCCAACAGGTTGTTCACAATTCTAGTTTGGTACTGAATGATAATGAACGAGTTAATAGCGTACATGGCCACCAAAGGATCCAACAAACAACTGAACGAGCACAAAAATGCTTAAGAGTGAAGAAAAGATACATACAATGAAAGAAGTAGCTAGCAATGGTGTTGCACGGATTGACGATGGTGTCTTCTTCTGGTTACCCTGCTGTCTTGGATGATGAGGATTTAATGAGTACAAAAGCTAACAAGAATTGTAGATAGCATATCAACAATTGGTGATACAAGCAGAGCCATATACTGGCCTTAGAATTTGAGGGCCGGTAGTATTGGACGAGTCATTTTGTATAAAATTTGACCGAAAAAAGGAAACAATAAATAAAAAACTACGGAAGACCTTCTCGTAATATCAGAGCCAGGTTTCGATCCTGGGACCTGTGGGTTATGGGCCCACCAAGCTTCCGCTGCGCCACTCTGATTTGTTGTTCATTTTTCAGTGATACTACATTTGACGAATATGTGAGTTATGGATTCATCAGATTGTCTTCATCATTTGGTCGAAATATATTGTGAATTGATGTTGTGAACGGCTTCCTAGATGTGAAGAGATTCGGTAAGGAGTTGTAATAAAGTGATTATATACGCTTCTCTGCGGAAATCATGTATCATAGAATGCAATAAAGTGATTGTGAAGTCCGCACACGAACATCTCAAATCCATCACCTTTATTCAAGATGTGTAGTTTCAAACAAGTGATGATGACTCATTTTAGTGTCAGGCTTAGATCTCTCTAAGTAATACGAATTCTGCATTTTCATAGCCGGAGCTGATACCATATCATTGGCTATTATATATTTAACTCTCTTTTAACATCCAAAATTTGTATTACCACAACAAATGATATCCTATCGTTCTCTGTTAGGGTGGGAGGTGTTGTTGATAACTAGGCGTGGTTATCTGAATAGGCTTCTCCTTTTTAGTTTTTGTATTTAGCCACGAAAAATGTCGAATTTTCTAGCCAATCTTAGCGTAAAAAGAACAAATCGATATTAATAATAAATTTTTGAAGCCGATATCACTGTAATACAGTGGTTAAAGACATATAACTATGACCAACACTAGTTGTCTGAGTTCGGAACTGGTCCCAAAAAAAAAAAAATCAAAAAAAATCCAACATACACTTTTAGATAAAAGAAAGAAAATCCAACATACACTTTTAGAAAAATAGGAGTGTCTTTAGTCTTTTGACAATTGAAAAATAAGAAAACTAAATTTATTCGCAAGGATATAAGTAAACGATATTTCCATTTTAATTAGAAAGAAAGTACTCGACAAATTTTTATTTTGTAAATAAGGTACTTCATTCAAGAAAACTAGGACTCCCTAAGAGCCACAGATACAGTTGGAGTAGAGTCATCTAATCTGGAGGTTTGTGCTATCCCCACATCAGATTTATCTACCAAAAGTTGCTTAAAAATACAAGAGGGAGGAGTGTCATCCCATTCTTCAACTGAATTTAAAGACCTTACAAATTTTGCTAAAACATCCGCAACTTGATTACCTAATCTAGGAACAAAGTTAAAACCCAAAAAATTCTGACAAAGATGGGCTATTCTGTTAGCCTTATCAAGACAAGCGTTAGCATGCCATGAGATATCCAAGGAGTGACCATGTAAGTATTTGAAGATGCTTTTACAGTCGCCTTCTATGATGAAGCTGCTAATCTGTTTTTCCTTAGCCCATATTATCGCCTGCAGAACTCCTACAACTTCTGCTTCTTGTGGACCTGCACATGAGGATTGCCCTGCTTTTCCACCTATACTGATACCTGCATCATCTCTTTAAATTAATGCATAACTAGAAGGTAAATCTTTGGAGACCCAAGTTGCATCTACATTAATCTTTAGTGTGTTTGTGTTAGGCGCCTTCCATGTGTGCTGTTTTTTCTTGTTATTTAAGCCCTTGGTTTTCACAGTTTTCTTTTTCCTTGCTGACCAAAAATCTAAGTGTCTCTGAATGTCCACTGCTAGACTTCTAAAAGTTTTGGATTTACTATCGAAAACTCTATCACACCTTTCTTTCCAGATAAACCACATTTTGGTGAGAAACAATTCTAAAGAAATGTCAGTTCTAGGATTAACTAGCCATTTTTTGCAGAGGTCTAAAATAGTACAAGAGCTATCTAAGGAATGATTGACTGGATTGGGAGAAGATTCCCAAATCTCCTTAGCAAAGGGACAGTGAAAAAGAAGATGTTTAGTGGTTTCTATTTCTGTTTTACACATAGTGCAATGAGGCATTACCTCTCTGACTTTTCCAAAAAGTTTAGCATTGGTTGGTAAATCATTTTGGAGACATTTCCAAAGAAATAACTTAATTCTTTCAGAGATATTAAACTCCATAGGGATTTCCAAAATGATTCTGGTAGTGCTAGACTAACTATATCCTGACCTGATTCATTTAGCTTATCATACATAGATTTAACTGAAAATTCACATGATTTTGTTAGCTTCCATCGCAGTTGATCTTTTCTAAGGTTATGATACTTATCTCTAAACAAGTGGATCCTACTAATTTTCTGAGCAATATCCTCCGGGAAGGAGGCAGAAATTAATGAAATGTTCCACTTACAAGTTTCCATGTCAATCAAATCAGAGACCCAGGTTAAGTTACAATTACTATCTGTTTTGAGAGTTTCTACCGTGCCCTCTAGTCCTGGAATCCAGTTGTCAACCCAAATGTTTATATCTTGACCATTTCCTACTTCCCAAACACTATGTTGCTTAACTAACTCTATGCCTTGTCTAATACAGTTCCATGTCCATGAGTCCGTTTGTGAGGGTTTAGTTCTAAAAAGAGATTTATTTCTAACATATTTTTATCCCTTGGTTTTTGCCCAAAGTGCTCCACAATTGAATAAACAATTTTAGTAGAGCATTATTGTTGTAATTAGGGCTGTCAATGGATAACCGAATATTCGATATCCGTCCAAGTCCGTTCGAATCGTTAGGATATTATCCGAAATTTCGGATAACGGATACGGATACCTTATCGGATATTCTTACTTTAACGAAACGGATACGGAAAAGGTACTATCCTATAGGATAATATCCGTTATCCGTTAAAGAATGCATATGCAATTTTTTTTTTTAATTTTTTTGAGTAATATATTTAGTTGTTAACTTGGTAGTATATGAAGACTTAGAAATAAAAATATTATGGAAGAAAAAAAAACACAACTAGTTTTGTTGGTTATGAGAAAAGCGGAGGATTTTTCAATTCTGATAGAGAAGATTAAAGATTTGAGTTTTGTTTAATAATAATTTAATATAATAATTTTAAAGTCAATTTTTTTGCATTTGATCAAGGTATTTGGTTTTATTAGTTGAATTTCCTTAGAGTTTCTTTAATTTATTTACAATTTATCAAATGTACAGAAAGATTAGAAAAGAATTTAAATTATTTTTATTATAATGAATTACTATCGGATATTACCGGATATTATCGGATATCCGGCATTGTTATCGGAACGGATACGAAAAATCTTTTAGAATATCCGTCGGATATTATCGGATATCGGATATTCGGTAATCTTATTGGTAACGGATATGGTAGAGATCATATCCGTTTCGATAGGTACCGTTGACAGCCCTAGTTGTAATCGTGTTGCATAGTATATTATCGTGATTGTGAATATAAAAACTTCAAACTGAGACTTGCCTATATGACATCGACAATAGAGTACTGAAAATAATAATAAAAATTGGGAAGCCTGAAAGTGACGTTACTTATAGAGACGCATTAGATAATAGGTATAACACACACCGCAAACAGGGGTTCCACAACGGATGTGGTTTTGGTGGTGGTGGTCGTCCTATGCCTTGTGGCCACTGTATGTCCTCTCTTTCGGTCTTGAACATCAACATCAATTTTTGACAGAACCAAACACCAACTGCTCAATACAACGTCACCACAAACCTCCAAATTTTTTATTTTTTTTTTGTTGATAGAAAGAGAGATTTCATTAGACAAAGAATGTACAGAAGAGGCTACCAGTAGTAGCAAAAATAAAAGTGAAACAAAGAAGAGGAAACTGCTAAATTACATAAAAAGAGTGTCCCAATTTTGGACTGTAAACGAGAAATTTAGATGTGCTCTAATTCCAAAAGCAGCAGCCCAAGCAATCAGAAAGCCAGGTTTCGATCCGATCCTGGGACCTGTGGGTTATGGGCCCAACACGCTTCCGCTGCGCCATTCTGATTTGTTATCCATTTTTCAAGTGATAACTTTGTTAGCGCAAATAAAAGGAGCTTCCAAAGGTCATGGGTTCATGCGATGATTGTCTTCCACATTTGGTTATATCTCCAATTTCCGTTGTGAACGGCTTCCTACGGTCGGACTACTCCCATGTTTCAGGGCTCTTGTGATATACCAACTGAATGCTTTGCTTCGGAAAGGAGTTACATTAAAAAGAAAATTGTAGCATGCATATTACAGAAGATGTTACAACAGCATTATTCCTTCCTTGATTTCCTAGAAAGTAAAGAATGCGCATGATTCAGATGAATGGATTGATCCTCCAAGCACTGCTATGGATACCTCTCTTTGTGATGTTACAGTTGTTACTGGCTGCAGTCTTCGTGTTGAGAACTTCATTCTTCTTTTTTTTGTATCGGTGATTTAATGTAACTGAGATGGTTACATTAAGCTGCACGTTTAGCGGTCATCACTGTTATGATTAATGCAGGAACTGAGATTGTTATAGTAAGTTTGACAAAAAAAATCGTGTCGTTCCATTGTGGGATACGCTTACAGCAACGGAATATAAGTTGTAGACTACTTGACAACAATGGTTCGGTGATTGTGAGAATGCAGCAGTTTTGGTAGTGCTCCAGTTCCAGTCAGTTGGAGTAACCTAGATTCATACAAGCTGTAATGTAACCGTTTATATAAGTTTGTTTATATATCATTACATCCAAGAATTTAAGGTAGATGCATCCTGCAAGGGAAATATGAACCAAGACGTTGTTATGGTCTTTGTAAGAATGACAGCTTTTCTCGGTTAGTATAACTTGAGCACACTCAATTGCATAAGATTACATGCAAACTCACGAACGCATTCAGTCATCCCCAAGCAGAAGGGGGAATTCGCTGCCGTGCGATTTCCAACTTTCCTAGGCTTTCTGCCGATAGGCCCACATGCTTCCACCGGCCAAGAAGCTTTTCAAGACCCAATAAATCGTCTTTCTGGTTCCGGGTTTAAGCGGTTGAACATTAATTAACTCAACACTGCATGATTTTTCAAGCAAGAACCCTAAACCTAATTAAGAACTAAATGGCAGCTCTTCAATTAGCTGTACAATCTTCTCTTCGTTTTCCAACTTTCACCACAGCAACAAAAATTAAGATACGTGTTGATCACCTAAACCTCCACCCATTTGGACACAAACAGGGTTCAATAGCTAATCACTATTATCAATCTAAATTATCTCTTAAAAATAATGGCATAATCGTTACTAGTAAAAGAAGAAGAATAAATTTCAATGCAATTGAAGATGGAAAAGAAGATAACTCCAGAACAAATTATGAAGATGAAGGAAATCTGTGGAGTAAAGTGGTGAAAGTGTTTAGAAAAATCAAAGGATCAAAAATTACAAGGATTATTGGAGGTATTCTCATCAGATTAATGTTATTTTATTTTATTGGTTCCTTACTTATTTATTTGTTTTACGCTTTATTTATGTACATGATATTTGGAGTTTTAAGGTATGATGTGGTAATTTCACTGATGTGCGTAGTTTATTTTTTTATGATATTTATGTACTTGTATTTTTTGGTTTCACTTGTAAAAAATTATTTAATTCCCTTTGTTAAAGGTGGATTCAATTTGTTATTTTGATTACATTATGTTAGTTATTATGATTTTCATCCAAATTTTTTTTTAGTCACCTACTAACTTTATCACAATTACAGTGCCATAGCACAAAATTATATAAATTTGCTTTTTAAGTTTTGTGATTCTCTAGTTTACTTGCCTCACAATGTCATTGACGCATAATTGCAGCCATTATGGTTTTGCTTGAGGCATTTGAAGTTGAGTGTTCGACCAAAGGGTTTGTATGCATGTCTTGTTTCAGAACTAATAGCGGGGCAGTAGAATAATAGGCGAATTGGCAACTTAATCTAGTACATTACTGTTTGCACACTAATAGCAAGAGTTGATCCTCCTTGTCAGCTTCATGTTCCCGGTCAGTAAATGCTACCTCGACCACGAGGAAGCTACTAACGCTGAATTGCTAATCAAATGTCGTTTGCATAAACCAAGAACCGATCTATTCTTTGTTTAATTAGCCTTCATCTGTAAGTGTATGCCATATTTGAACTTATCGTCTTTACAATGATGTGGTTAGATTAGTATTCTAAACGACAGTGTTCATATGGCCAAGTGGTACTGTTTGCATCAACCAAGAACATATCGTATTCTTTGATAAATTAATTCTTAGCATTAAACGTTAGCACTGACATTACTCAAACACATGAAATTTTTGATCACTATAAAACTAAACAAAACTAAGAGTAAAAACAATTAACAACACCCCATTTGTAAAGATTTGTAAGTTGACTAATGCATTACTCTATAAATAAAACTCGTGCCCAGTTAGCTTTTGCATCATCTTCTGAGTTCCATGGCGTCTTCTTCATCTTCTATTTGTCTTTCCTTTCTTATTCTGTTCGTCTTTCCTTTTTTCTCCATTGCTCAATTACCTCTTTCGTACAAACCTGCAAATATAATGTTCGATCTTGAGAGAGACCCATCAACCTTCCAATATATGGTCAAAATCAACAAAGGAACTCCTCGAACCGACGTAAAACTAGTTCTTGATCTCGGAGGAAAATTACCTTGGCTTCATTGTGATTGTTAGTTAATGTGAAGTTACTTAGCTAATTAAGATTAGTAGTAATTTAGTGAGTACACATGAGTGTTCCACATGCTTTGTATTAGATGTATGCCTATTATAAAAAGAAAGAGAGAAAGAAAGAGAAGGTAACCCAAATGAAATAGAATTGTGTAGAGAGGTAGAGAGAAGCTAAGAGCCCTCACCTCCATTCAACAAATTTATTTCAAATTTCTTTATCAATTTAGTCATAAAACCAACAATTGGTATCAGAGCTTAGATCTATTAGATTTGATCTTGGTGAGTGAAAAAAAATCAATTTCTACCCGATAAATCAAAAAATCAGCAACATTTAAATTTTTCAAAATCTAGATCTAGAAAAGAAAAAAATCAATTTCTTCAATCAATCTTCAACAAAATCAATGGCAAGTAGTAATAACTCAAGTCTATACATTCAACAACCTTCAATACCACTTTTTCATGGAGAAAATTATGATTTTTGGGAAATCAAAATGAAGACCTTGTTCATGTCACAAGATGTGTGGGAGATTGTACAAAATGGGTATGATGAAATTGAAGATACATCAACTCTAAAACAACCCCAGTAGGATTTAGTTAAGGAGAGTAGAAAGAAGAATGCAAAAGCATCCATGTACATTCAACAAGGAGTTGGAAACACTATTCTACCAAGAGTAATCCGTTTTCCTTTAGCTAAAGAAGCTTGGGATATCCTTCAACAAGAGTATGGAGGTAATAAGAAGGTAAGAGAGTTGAAAATACATTCATATAGAAGAGACTTTGAGAATCTAAAAATGAATGAGAATGAATGTTTGAATGAGTTTTCTTCAAGAGTTGTTGAAATTGTTAATAATATGTTGATGTGTGGTGAGAAGATGGAAGAAAGAAGAATTTGTGAGAAGATATTTGGTTTGTTTGCCTGAGAAATTTGAACCCATTGTGGCGGTTTTGGAAGAGACTAAAGATTTCTCTACATTAAAGTCACAAGAATTATGGGCTTCCTTGAAGGTGTATGAGCAAAGGTTGTCAAGACACTTCGAGAAATTGATTGAGAGTGCTTTTCAATCGAAAATAAACTTGAACTCAATGAAGAAAAATGAGTACAAGGGTGATGCTTCATCTAACTTCAAAGGAAAGGGGAGATGGAAGAAAGGAGGAGCAAACTCCAACAACTACACAAAGAGTGATTCTTCACAAGCACCAAGATGCAATTTTTGCAACAAGAATGGTCATTTGGAGAAGAATTGTTGGAACAAAGGAAAACCCCAATGTCATCATTGCAAGAAGTATGGACATTTGGAGAAGGATTGTAGGTACAAAGGTGAAGAACAAGCCGGTAGAGCCGAAGAGAAAGAAGAAAAACAAAATTTGTTTTATGCTTGTCAAAGTGCTATGGAGACTTCTAAGAGTGAAGTGTGGTTTCTAGATAGTGGTTGTACAACTCATATGTCCGGTGTGAAGAGATTGTTTGTTGACATGGATACATCCATAAACTCTCTAGTGAAGATGGGGAATGGAAACATGGTTCAAGCTAACGGAAGAGGTACAATTTGCGTGCAAACTATCAATGGAGCAAAATACATTACAAATGTGTTATATGTTCCGGATTTGGCACAAAATTTGCTTAGTGTTGGGAAACTTGTGGAGCTTGGGTACGCGGTTCATTTTGAAGATGGATATTGCACCATTTATGACAAGAAACACAAGAACAAGAGACAAGCAATGAAGAGTATCAAGATGGATAAGAATAGAAGCTTTCCAATTGTATTTGAAAAGGAGAAGAATGTTGCATTGAGGATGGAAACCATTGATGAAACATGGTTATGGCATAAAATACTTGGGCATTTGAATTTCAATAGTCTCAAGGTTCTTTCCAACAAGAACATGGTGCAAGGACTTCCATAACATATCAACCACAAGGATGGAGTATGTGAAGGTTGTGAACTTGGGAAACAACATCGCCAACCATTCCCAAAATGTGTAGCATGGAGAGCAAAAGAACTTCTTGGTTTGGTACATACCGATGTGTGTGGACCAATGAAGCACCAACTCATGGAGGTAATAGATACTTTATCTTATTCATTGATGATTTTAGTCGTATGACTTGGGTGTACTTCATGAGACAAAAATCCGAAGTTTTTAGCATCTTCAAGAAGTTCAAGAGCCTTGTTGAAAAGCAAAGTGGTCACTACATCAAAGTTTTGAGAAGTAATAGAGGAAAAGAATACAACAACAAAGAGTTTGATAAATTTTGTGAAGATGAAGGCTTAGAAAGGCAACTAACCGTGGGTTATACTCCTCAATAAAATGGTGTTTCCGAGAGAAAGAACCAAACCGTTATGGAGATGGCGAAGTCCATGCTTCATGAGAAGGGTATGCCTAAAGTGTTTTGGGACGAAGCCGTCAACATCGCCGTCTACTTGATGAATAGGTGTCCAACAAAAGCCGTATGGGATAAAACTCCAATTGAAGCGTGGGGTGGAAGAAAACCATCGGTAAGGCATCTTAAAGTTTTTGGTAGTGTGTGTTATTCTCAAATTCCAAAGGTGAAGAGAACAAAGCTTGATGAATCAAGTGAGAAATGTATATTCATTGGCTATATCATCCAATCAAAAGGTTATAGGTTGTTTAGTTTGAAGAACAACACAATGATCACAAGCCGTGATGTCTTGTTTGATGAAGGAGCTTCATGGAATTGGGAAGAAGGTAAAATTGAGAAGAAAACCATTACTGTTGATGAAGAGCAAGAAAATTCAGCAACAAATGAAGTTGAAGAAGGTGAAGAAAATGAGGAAGAACTACCTTAAACACCTCCAAATACAAGACAAGGAGCATCTCCAAGTACTAGTGCATCAACATCACCACCATCGGCACCAAAGAAGATGCATAGGTTGAGTGAAGTGTATGAAAGATGAAACTATTGTGTGGTCGAACCGGAAAATTTTGAAGAAGCATCAAAAGAACCGGTTTGGATAAAAGCTATGGAAGAAGAAGTTTTAGTCATTGACGAGAACAATACATGGGAGAAAGTAGCAAGGCCAAGTGAAAAAGAAGTTATTGGTGTGAAGTGGATCTACAAGGTCAAGTACAATGCGGATGGATCGGTTCAAAGGCACAAAGCAAGGTTGGTAGCAAAGGGATATTCACAACAACCCGGCATCGACTACAATGAGACATTTGCACCGGTTGCTCGTCTTGACACCATTAGAGCCGTGATTGAAGGAGAAGAAGACAAAGTATACAAGTTGAAGAAAGCCTTGTATGGACTCAAGCAAGCACCAAGAGCTTGGTATAGTGAGATAGATGGATACTTCAAAAGGCAATACTTCAACAAAAGCAAGAGTGAGCCTATACTATATGTGAAGACAAAAGGTACGTCTATTCTCATCGTTGACTTGTATGTTGATGACCTTATCTTTACGGGAAATGATGTTCATATGATTGAACAATTCAAGAGAGAAATGATGATGAAATATGAGATGAGTGACATGGGTTTGCTCAAGTACTTCCTTGGTATTGAAGTTCACCAAAGTGAAGATGGAGTGTTCATTTCTCAAAGCAATTATGCCGAAAAGGTGTTGAAGAAATTTGGTACATACAAGGAACAATGAATTTTGGAATCATGTATTCAAGAAATTTGGATGTCAAATTAGTTGGCTATTGTGATAGCGACTTGGGAGGATGTATTGATGACATGAAGAGTACATCGGGGTATGCTTTTTCTCTTGGTTCGGGTATATTTACATGGGCATCGAAGAAGCAAGAAACCGTAGCTCAATCCACGGCGGAAGCGGATTACATTTCGGCATCAATAGCTACATCTCATGTTGTATGGCTAAGAAGAATCATGGAAGACATTTAAGAGAAGCAAGAAGAAAGCACCGTAATCTTTTGCGACAACAAATTGGCAATTGCTATGTCCAAAAATTCGGTTGAGCATTGTAGAGCAAGGCACATCAAACTCAAGTATCACTTCATTCGAGAAGCGGTTGAAGATGGTAAGATAAAACTCAAGTATTGCAAAACGGAAGACCAATTGGCGGACATATTCACCAAGGCACTTCCCAACGGAAAATTTCAACATTTCCGTGAACTACTAGGAGTAGAAGAACATCACATTAAGGAGGAGATTGTTAGTTAATGTGAAGTTACTGAGCTAATTAAGATTAGTAGTAATTTAGTGAGTACACATGAGTGTTCCACATGCTTTGTATTAGGTCTTATGTATGCCTAGTATAAAAAGAAAGAGAGAAAGAAAGAGAAGGTAATCCAAATGAAATAGAATTGTGTAAAGAGGTACACAGAAGCTAAGAGCCCTCACCTACATTCAACAAATTTACTTCAAATTTCTTTATCAATTTAGTCATAAAACCAACATTGATAAAGGAGACTACAGTTCATCATCGTACCATCCAATCAACTGTGCGTCAGCTCAATGTTCTCTAGCAAACAAACCAGCAGTCAGTGCAAGTGAATTGTGCAATGGTACTGCTAACAATTCATGTAGCATTTACACAATTAACCCAGTAACTCATTCTGTCAGAAAAGGCGAGCTCGTTTCAGATCTTGTGACTATTACATCTAACGAAGACTTCCAGGCGAAAGAGTTTGCTTCACCTCGGCGGTTTGCATTCGGTTGTGCGACTGCAGGAAGTATGTTAAGTGGACTTGATAAAGGTGCTAAAGGTGTGGCTGGTCTTGGGCGTTCATCTTCTCTTTCTCTAGTTCCACAATTTGCAGTTTCATGTCGATTCTCCCGCATATTTGCTCTGGAATTACTGGAAAACGGCGGCGAAAATCCCGGCGGGTCTAAGATATATTTTGGTGGTGGACCTTACAGTTATTTCAACTGGGTTCAGAATGATTTCATGGTTAGAGTTTTAACTTACACTCCACTCTTGATTAACCCAAAAAGTAAGGAAGATTATTTCATCGATTTGAAATCGATCAAGGTGCACTGAGAAACTCTACCAATAAACAAAAAGTTGTTGTCAATCAACAAAAAAACTGGCATTGGAGGAACCAAAGTCGACATTCGAATTCCTTATACTACTTTGGAGACATCAATCTATAAGTCCTTTATCAAATCTCATGGTGAATGGGTTGAGAGCTGGAACATAAATACAGATAGGATGCCCACAGAGTTGAACATTACTAGAGTTGCTCCGGTTGCGCCTTTTACCGCATGTTATAACTCATCCACCATGCCTCGCGTGTTAGCGTTTTTCCATTCTTATCCACCAAGTGTGTCGTTCATCTTTCCTAAGAGTGTATGGAACATTACTTTGTTTGATCTTGTAAGAGTTAAGGATGGTGTCGACTGTGTGGGATTTGTCGACGGAGGTTCAAAGCCCACGACTTCTATCGTTATCGGTGCACGTCAAATATCATTCCTAGAGTTCGATATTCCAAGGTCGAGATTAGGATTCATGGAACCAAATCTTCATGAATTTTAGTTACGAACCCCAGTTAGAACCCTGGGTAATCTATATTTTCTGTATCTTTCTTTGTTTCTCTCTTAATTTACTTTCTTTGTTAATCTTTTTTTCTTGTAATGATAATATTATATCATTCCTCTCTTAGAAAGAAGTGTGTGATTTCCAAGCCAATGTACGAGCACCAATGACCGTGATAAGGAAAATGTAGAACTCATTTGTGGTTCGTTTGGGGACAAACCATCTCCAGAAGGATTATATATTACCTAACAGATGTGGATAAGTATCATAAGATCAACGAAGAACATGCTCCACCTTATGAGTATCCCATTGACCAACTAATAAATAATAACCAAGTTGATTGCATCGCATCCAATAACAGATCCCATTTATTGATCAGCCAATTTGCCAAAAAGAAATAAACAAAAATAAACAAACTTTAAAGCTATTTGGACTTGAATCTCCCTAAAGTCTATCCTCTCAGTGAGAGTCAGAACAGCGCAAACAGCTAAGTTATAGTTCATGGTTAAGCCGGTAAGTATGGATAGTTGGATACGTTGCAGGTGATGGTAGGAAAAAATTGAGGTTCTTTTTGAGCTGTCAAATATGCTTCAGAAGATTACACGTAATCAATGCATGCACAGTAAGCTCTTACCATATGGTGTAATTAGTATTCTGAATGACATATATAGTGTTCATATGGCCAAGTGGTGCTGTTTGCATTAATCAAGAACAATTCTTTGCTCAATTACTTCTCAGCATTAAAACCTAGCACTGGATCGATTCTTACTCAACCACAAGAAATTGGTCAGCATAAACTAAGCAAAACAATACCCCAGTTGTTAAAATTTGTAAGTTGACTTAGATGCACTCTATAATATATCACATGTCTAGCTAGAAATTTTGTCATTATTTTCTAAATCCCATGGCTTCTTCTATTATTAGTTTTCTTCTTCCGTTCGTCTTTGCTTCTTTCTCCAATGTTCAAATACCTATTACTTCTTCTAATCCTCCAAGTATCTTTTTTGACATTGAGAGAGATCCAACAACTCTCCAATATATGATCAAAATCAACCAAGGAACTCCTCGAGCCGATGTAAAACTTGTCCTCGATCTTGGAGGAAAATTGCCTTGGATGCGTTGCGATAAAGGGTACAATTCATCAACGTATCAAGCAGTCAAATGCGCGTCACCTCAATGTTCTTCGGCAAATAAACCAGCAGTCAGTACGAGTGAATTGTGCAACGGTACTTCCAATGCATGTAGCATTTATACAAGTAGTCCAGTAACTCGTTCTGTCAGAAAAGGTGAGCTCATTTCAGATCTTGTGATTATTTTAGAACGATTGTTTGGGGACCATGATTTTATTAGGCCAACCTCCCTATACTTATAAGGGGTGTCCTAAAGTTAGACAATTACTTTACCCTTTACTTTAATTTAAATTAAAACTAACCTAATAACTATATAAATCTAATCATATACATATAATTTAAATGAATAATTAACCAAAATCAAAAACAAAAACAGAGATAGTAGGGGCATCAAAAAAAAATAGTTTTGAAAAAAAAAATTCTCTTCTTCTTCTCTCTTTCCTTGACGTTACTCGTTCGATTGAAAAATCCATCACTTTTAGTTCGTTTTTTATTGAGAAAATTGAGTACAAATCATCAAAATATGGTTTAAATGGAAGTTACAGTGGCATGTTCGGTTAGGAATAGTTTAAAAAAAAACTAGTTTGCTAACCGAACATTCTGAAACCAAGAACACGAAGAACACTTCGGTTATCACGAATTAATTTTTTCTTAACTGAACTCAGAGTTCGGTTGGTTCGCATATCAATATGTTGCTAACCGAACCCTTCTCTGAAAATCAATATGTTGAGTTCGGTTGGTTCGCAAAAAAGTCTAAAACTATTTTCTAACCGAACTTTACCAATATTACAAAAAAAAATTCTCCAATGTAACCGAACTGTGCTATTTTGCCCACTATGTTGAGTTTAGATTTAACCGAACTTTGCCCACTATGTTCGGTTTGTTCGTAAAATCTTAATCAACGCGAAGTTCGGTTAGATATTGGTTGCGAACCAACCGAACTTCTAGACCCTAAAGTTCGGCAACATTGCGGGAAAACCGAACATTACTCTGTAAATTCTATATACAAAGTTCGGTAACATGTCTGTTAACCGAACGACTAAAAACCTCCATTAAGAGCGAGTTCGGTAACCTGCGTGTTTGGAAAAAGTAACCGAACTACACTTTCAGATGTGTTCCGTTACCTGTTCTTCACATAAGGTAACCGAACAAGCCCAAATCTACTTAAAAAATTTACATTTTTTTAAAATTTTGGATCAATTCAACCATCTAAGAAATAACTCATATCCGGATCATTGTGAAGATTACGAATACTCTAGGAGAGGAAGGAGATGAAGATTCAGATGAGCTACCATCAATTGAATCATCACTTGAATACTCAAGCTTGGTGAACTTTTTTTTTTTTTTTTTTTTTCCATGTTTTTCTTCTTCACCTTCTCTAACTTTAATCTCTAAATAATTCTACTTCTTTTTTAAAAAACCCATCCCATCTGATTTTATAATCTCACTAATTATCTTTAACTTAATTATTTCACTAATCATTACCCAAAATTACTCAGGAGGGTAATTTAGGTATTAACATAAATATCTAGATAAGGGGTGACCTAGATTTACTTCTAATGTCTTACCCAAAATAAAACAATGGTCCCCCAAAAAAAACCATGGTCCCCAAAAAATGATTCATATTTTAAGGCTTCTCTTAAATGTAGCCCACACTTTTATTAACTATAGCCCAAAAAGTTTAAGCTAAAATAAAAATCCAAAATTTCCAAACATGTCTTAATTTTATTACTAATAATTCTACTTCTTCCCCAAAATCAAAATATAAACACTAACTTTTTCTTTTTTAGATCCAAACTAAATTATACTTCAATTTATTTCTAATTGTTCTCTCATTAATCTTACAAATTGCACAATTATAAACCCTAATTGTACTTTTTACCTAAAACAAACTAAAGCAAACTTTTTACCTTTTCTCCAAAAAGATGTTATTTTTCCTAAATCATGATTACAATAATATCAATTTAGGTTATATAATCTAATTATTCTCTTAAAAATTCTCCACAACAATATCAATCAAAAACTGAAATGAAATCAACCAAGGTTTTGATTCTTTTCTAAAACTCCATAAGCACTATTATTGTATAAAAAAAATCTAAAATGATGTTCTTTTCTCCCATATTAAATTGAGTATTCTTAAAAATCGTCGATTACGCCATAAATCTTACATAACTTTAATTATTAGTTTAAAGCTATATAATTAACTTTATTCTATTATATTGTTTTAGGGATTTGATAATTTATTTTAGGCTATATATAAAAATTGTGTATATTTTTGTGGGTTATGTTAACAATTATAAGAATCTGTTTGGTTACATAAATGACTTATTTTATGCGGGTTATGGGTAATAAAAGCATGGGCTATATTTAAGATCTGACCATGCGATACGGGTTACTTCGCCCCGCAGAATTGCATTCGGTAGTACGACTACTACTGGAAGTATGTTACAGGGACTTGCTAAAGGCGCTCAAGGAGTGGCTGGTCTTGGGCGTTCATCTTCTCTTTCTCTAGTTCACAGTTTGCAGTTTCATGTCGGTTCATCTTCTCTTTCTCTAGTTCCACAGTTTGCAGTTTCGTGTCGATTCTCCCGCATATTCGCGGTGGAATTAGTCAAAAACGGGGTGATAATGACCATGGCTCTAGGATCTATTTTGGGGGTGGACCTTACACTTATATCGATTGGGTTCAGAGCGATTTCGCAACTAGAGTTTTAACTTACACCCCACTCATAGTTAACCCAAAAAGAAGAGAGGAATACCACATCGATTATAAATCGATCAAGGTGCACACCAAAACTCTACGAATAAACAAAAAGTTGTTGTCCACCAACAAGAAAACTGGCACTGGAGGAACGAAAGTCGACACTCGAATTCCTTATACTACTTTGGAGACATCAATCTACAAGGCCTTTATTAAGTCTCATATTGAATGGACTGAAGGCTGGAACATTCAGAATGGTATATGGAGGGAGCACCCGTTGAACATTTCAAGGGTGGCTCCGGTTGCACCTTTTACGGCATGTTATAACTCATCCACTCTGCCTCATGTGTTAGCTTTTTCCGGTACATATGCACCATATGAACCAAGCTTGTCTTTCGTTTTTCCAAAGAGTGTATGGAACATTAGTTTGTTTGATCTTGTAAGAGTTAATGAGGGTGTCGACTGTGTGGGAGTTCTTGATGGAGGTTCAAAACCTGCGGCTTCTATCGTTATTGGTGCACGTCAGATATCTTTTCTAGAGTTCGATATTTCAAGGTCGAGAATAGGATTCATGGAGCCAAATCTTCATGAATCGTTCTTCTGAACCCCTCTACTTAGAACCCTTAATTAGTAATCTACATTTTCTGCTCGTTTCTATGTTTCTCTTTTATTTTACTTTCTTTTGTTTTCTTTTTTGCCTGTAATAATATCATGCCTGTGTGATGTCCTAACCAATGTACGAGCATGAATTCCATAGGTTCTGATCCATTTGGGGAACCGCAAGTTCAATGGCTCCTTTCAAGGTGATTTTTCTTATTCTCTCACTTTATGATATGGTTTAATAAGATTATGATCTGATTTATTAGTATTCTGAGTGACATAGTGTTCACATAGGCCAAGTGGTGTTTGCATTAATCAAGAACAATCCAATTCTTTGCTTAATTACTTCTCGGCATTAAATGCTAGCACTGGATAATTAACTTAGCCACATGAAATAGTTGATCAGAAACACTGAAAAAAATGCCCATTTGTGAGATTTCTAAGTTGACTTACATGCATTCTATAAATGAAACCCATGCCAAGGTAGTTTTTGCCATCATTTTCTAAATACCATGGCTTATACTTCAATGATTATTCATTTTCTTCTTCTGTTCGTCTTTCCTTCTTTCTCCTATGCACAGCTTCCTATTACTTCTTTGATTTTTCTCCTGTTTAGTAATCTAGTGCATATTAATAGAGATCATAAAAAAGAAATGACACATCATAAATTATGGATTTTCATCAGTCAAATCTAGTGTGGTGTATGTTATTGTTTTTCGTACCTTGACGTGTTGCCAGCTTTTAGGTAATCCTGTCGATGACTTCTTTTGGCTAGATTTATCTGTACAAACGTAGAACTTTGTTAGCAGTACCTCATGAATCTAGTTGTGGCGAACCAATGCATGCTATTCTCATCTACAATGAGTTTGACATTAATCTGACATTTCAATAAAACCTGTACAAGCAGTGAAGCAGATATGAATCATATGATACTTCTCCACTATATTAAAATGACAGTCTAGTGGTCTGTACCCAACTTAACGCAAACTGCATTTACACGCGTGAACACCACTTGGTCTAAAGAAAATAAAAACGTTGTGCTTACCCAATCCTGATAACCCGTTAACTCCACTATGATCTAATAAGTTACGGAATCTATCTGTGCTCGTCACTGAAGTACATCCATTCCAAAATAAGCATGAAAATTTGCAGGTTCAATTATAGGCTTCCTCACCCTTTTTTTTTTTTTTTTTTTTTTTTCCACGTTGACTTTCGGTGCAATCTTAGCCTCTATGAATCGCATTGCATCCCTTATGTCTTGGGCCTGTTGTCTCATCGTCTTTTTCACGACTCTTTCTTCATCTTTTTCATTGAGGAGTTCAACAAAATGATTACCGCCACGATCACGTTTATCCATATAACGAATCTTCTCTAAAGTATAATCTCCAGGCCGGTAACATATTTGATGGTACCTTCTAGCCTTCATAGCATCTGTAAGGAAGGAGAGATAATATATACAACCGTTAAGTTACTTAAAAATCTGAGATAGTTGAGTTCCAAGTCTAAACCAACAATATAGATCACAAAATAAGAAGCGAAAGGCTCTACTAGCCAGCAACTTGATTTGTGTACAACTATGTTGATGAGATGATCTGGTCTGGTGGGTGCTTCCACACTAAACTGCGCGAACTGTACGTCAATCTGGCGGTCAAACGAAAGTTTGTGCTTACCCAATGCTAACCGATCAGCAGACGAATAATCTTCACTAGGGTTCCATATCTCACGAAGAAGGCTCGGCATATAACTTGGCAGCCAGCATTCACCTGTTTCTAAATCTAAATCGTACCAATTTGCGGGTTCACCAAGCGCGCTCACATAAACTCTTCGCTCAAGATCATCCTCCAACTCCATGGACAATAATTCGCGTTTCAAAATATCACAAACACGAAGATCTGGAACTAGGTTGATTAATCGAGTGAATATATAAGTAAAAGTCTAAAAAAACAAAAAAATGATGGATAAAGCAATAAAAAAGAGCAAATTAATTTTATTGAAAAAGATGATTAATCACCTGGTTAATCAAACCCACCATATATCGATTCTTCTTTCCTGTTCCAAGTTGACTTTGAGAGCGAGACACAGAAGGAGATTAGTAAGAACTGAGAAACGGAGTAACAGATTGAAGAGAGTG
>JAJJMB010008995.1:2262715-2289770 GCA_023531105.1 Papaver atlanticum
GGAGATTAGTAAGAACTGAGAAACGGAGTAACAGATTGAAGAGAGTGCTTCCCCATGACCTTTTAAGAGTAAAAAAAAATAGATTGAAGAGAGGAAAACAGCAGTGAGTGGAAACGAAGACCGAGTCTGGAACTAGCGCGGAATTTAAAAATGGTTTCCAATAAGTTGGGTCCTCTTGGAACTTGGACCGTCGATATGCTTTACAGGTGTAGTTGGAAGAAGAGAAATTGCATTTCATTTTGGGTAGGATGATCTGAAGATGATGAATTATTGTTTTTGGCTAATAACATATCATGTGATGAAAATAATTTTCTTCTTGGGAACATACTGAGTTTGAAACTCAAAAATGAAAAGCATGAAGTCATATATTGAGCGATTTATGAATGAAAAACTCAAACCTTCGCGTGGTTTCTAAGCAAATCAATGAATGATGCATGTGTAAAGGACTCAATGGATCATCACTATTTATAAAAGGAGTGGTCATCTAAACATGAGCACTCTTTAAGGATCAAAGATTAGTTTAGATCCATATCTCTAATATCTATGCCAAACTAAAAAGAAGGAAAGTGTGAATAAATTTACAGAGTATTTGTTGGTTTTCTTCATTATTTTCAATGATCAATGCAAATATGCTTTTCCGATGTTCATGGATAATACCACGAAAATACCCACAATCATGAACCCAGTTGTAGCAGCAAATGTGCAGATCTTGAAGGTGTGATGAGAGAAGTTGCCCTGGTTACGGTTACGAGCATTACCACAGCTGTGGAGGATGCAAATGTATGCTAACCCAATCACTGCGAACAAGAAGCTCATCGCGAAGGAAATTTGGGCAGTCAAATTTAACGATCTGACCAATTTATTTTGTTTAGTGTCAGCACCTTGACCTAAAGCTATGGCTGCTCCAGCTAAGATCCCGACAAGGGTGAACCAAGCTCGTTGAAATTCTTCACTAGATATGCAACTAGCAGTACGCTCAATTGGCATGGGGTTAGGAGGAGGAGAGCTGCCCCCAACTGACATTGAGTTAAGAGGAGGAGGAGGAGTACCCCCATTAGAAGTGTTGGTAGGAGGAGTTGAAATGCGCCCATCTGATACGGGGGTAGGGGGAATAATAGTGGGATCATGTGGTATGGGATTAGGAGAAGATGGAGAACCAGAAGGACAAATAGCTTGATGTGGAACAGAATCAATATGAGGACAAACAACTTGAGAAGCAGCAGTCGGAGGAGCAGAAGCAGCAAGGAGAGTGAGTTGAGCAGTTCCTTCCACTTGAGAAGTGTTCATCTCTTTCAGTTCCTGAAGTCGTATAGAACTGAAAGTTAGTGCACTTGAGCTTATACAAAAGCATAAATTTTAGAACTCTTGTCAAATCTTGTGCGGTGTATGTTTTTGTTTTTCGTACCTTCACGTCTTGCCAGCTTTTTAGCTTCTTTTGGCTGCATTTATCTATAAGAAACATAGAACTTTGTTAAAATCACAAAATTATCAGGTGCTAGTTAACATTTACCACTTCAGATAGGCACTGTCTTAATTTTCCAGAATCCGATATAAAAAATTGAAGTAAACTGCATTTACACGCGTCAACACAAACTGGTCCAAAACAATAAATAAGAAGACGCTAGTGCTTACCCAATTCTGGTAATCCATTCACTCTATCTTGATCTTTACCGTAGTCATCAGTACTTGCTGAGGTAAGCTTGTACGGATCAATTCCAAAATTGGCATCTAAAGTTGCAGGTCTATTTGGCTTTCTGAAATAGAACTCTAGTGCAGCCTGATTCTTTACCAAAATAGTTGCCAGCAGTTGGGCAAGTTGTCTCATCTTTACTGCGACTCTTTCTTCATCTCTTTCCTTCGGAAAGTCAGAAGATCCTGTAGAGTAAACATAATCCATTAGAAAGTCTCTTGAACTATTCATATTTCCTGCAAGGAAGGATAGACAATTAATACCAACATTAAGATAACTTATTAATAAAATGATTCTTGAAGGTCGGCAATTAAGTACACGGCCGGAATTACCTGTTTCTAAATCTCCCTTTTCAAGTTTACCAAGCGCCCTCACATTTTTTATATTTTGATAACAACCAAGCAGCTCCTTCGCGTCGACCTTTTGTATAGGGATAACCAAGTATGATATGCCTTTTGAGCTCCATCTGTCGTGTAACAGTTGGTGTACAAGGTGATCTATCATTGAAGTACTCATGATAGTTTCTGTTAAGAAGGAGATATACAACCAACAATTAAGTTCCTAATAAATCCAATGTATTTAGAAAGTAGATCAGAAATTTAGAAACGAAAGGCTTTACTAAATTGTTTAGAAATTTCCAGAATGTTGATTTCGAAAGCCCAGTGATATTTTTAGCAGAAGTATGAGGTGAGGGATATGCTAATCTAAAATTCCGGTGGGTGCTTCCACACTACACAATATGAATTGTGCATCTGTATTTACACGCGTGGCCGTGTGAACACAACCTGGTCCAAAAAAGGAAGAAGCATTGTGCTTACCCGATTCTGATAACCCATTAACTACTCCACCTCGATCTTTACTGAAGTAAATCATCTCCGATTTGATCTGATGGGGGTCTATTCCTGCAAGGAAGGACAGATAATTAATGGTACGGTTGGTACCAACTATACACTAAAGTAACATTAAGTTGATTCAAATACATCAACAAAATAAGATACGAAAGGCACAACTAGAATTTATTTTGAAATTGGCAGCATCTTGATTTCTAAAGCCCTATAAAACAAATTTGTAACAACTAGGCTTATCTAATAATGACATTCTGGTGGGTGCTTCCGCACTAGACAATGTAAACACAACCTGCAGGTCCAAAGAAAGAAAACAAAAACGTTGTGCTTACCCGGTACTGCTAACTGATCAACAGTATAAGCAGGCAGCCGCAATTGTCCAGTTTCTAAATAATTGCCCAGTAGTTGGAGTACAAAAGTACCATGAGGTTTCTGTGAAACGGTAGTAATATCAAAAGAACTGCCATCTCTGTAGAAGGGGTTTACAACTCGAAAGTAGTCTCCTGTTTCTAAATCTCCCTTTTCAAGTTTACCAAGCGCCCTCACATTTTTTATATTTTGATAACAACCAAGCAGCTCCTTCTCGTCGACCTTTTGTATAGGGATACCCAAGTATGATATGCCTTTTGAGCTCCATCTGTCGAGTAACGGTTGGCGTACAGGGTGATCTATCATTGAAGTACTCATGATAGTTTCTGTTAAGAAGGAGACTCATACAACCAACAATTAGATTCCTACTAGATCTGATATATTATAGTTAATTTCCACTCTAAAAATCAAAAATAGACCAAATAAGAAATTAAAAATCTGGAACTAATCGTTAAAAATCAACAAGATCTATTTTGATTTATAATTTTTACTCCAGAGAGGGTAATAATTCAAATCAACAAGACAATTACTGAATAATTAGGTGAATAATCGAGAGAATTATATATAAGTAATTGATTCAAATGAAACGAACATGAATTACCTGAGAAAGCAGTCCCACTATTTTTCTTCTCTTCTTCTGTATCAACGAGAGAGAAAGAGAGATTACCGCAAAGAGTGAAGAGGAAAGCAGTAGTCGGTAGAATCGGGAAAACGAAGACCAAGCTGGTATTGGCGCGGAATTTAAAAATGGTTTTTAATAAAAATAGATAAACTATAACGTCGGATGCTTAACAAGGTCAATAGAGAGTAGTTGGAATATTAATAAAAATAGATAAACTACTCTGTTGATAATAATCGAACAACAAAAATCAGTTTTCGATTAGCAATCCTTAAATTACTTCCCCGCTGAAAACTACTTCGATTAGTATCGCTGAAAGCAACTAACAGCAAGTCTCATCGCCGGTAGGGAGGATTTCTATGAGTGTATATACTTCAATCAGATTTCAAGTTTGCAAGTCTTCGTTTTTTGTTTGTTGTTAGATCGGATGATGATATGAAATTACGAATTACTGAATTTTTGTTTAGTGATAGCTAAAACATAATAATTTTTAGATGTTTGTTTTTTGGATACGTCTTTTCATTTCACTTCCCCTAATTGATTGTTGATCTTGATTACAACACCATTCCAATCGATTTACATATCTTTTTATATTTTCAGGAATTAAGCTGCTACTCAATCTATCTACAGTATCTCGACTATGATGAAACTGTATCGAACTACTATGACTCGCCTTTCTGTTTGGAATGATTTCCTATCTGCTAGGGACGATTTGGAATCACGCTCTTCTAATCTTGGTAACATTTCCTTTAATCACCCTCGTGTTATTTTAATTATATTCTATTAAACAAACAGGCTTAGATTGTTTCATTGATACGAAGCACAAAGCACAAGTTCAAAAACACAAATAACGTACACTGTTGTCGTTCGGGTGCATATGTGAGCTTCACAGTAGTAGTAGCATAATAACGTTTATAAATCAGAGACACGGCAGGACATGCTAGGGAACAGACATGGTGGTTGTCAAATGTGTAGAAATTTAATTTCAAACATTTAATCTTTTGGTCATAATTTTCCTATTGGAAACATACTGATTTTGAAACTCAAAAATGAAAAGTGCTTGCACATATTGAGCGAGTCATTCTTCTTGACCGGTTTGATTTGTATTCCAGATCCATCGGAACGCAGGGCGCAATCATCAGAGTTTGAATGTCCCTGTATTCATGACCCAGAAACACAGGTATGAGTGGATGCATCCAACGATTTTCTTGTGTTGAACAACTTCCCAGAATTCTTGTTTTCATACCACGTTTTTCGCTTTTGTGTGAATGTTTTGCTGCGATAGGGTGGAAAAGAGGAGGGCGCTACAACAGCTTATGGATCTAATTACGGTTGTGGTGCGGTTAATATAGGTGATCAGTATCTTTATACTAGCTGCCGTAGAAGAAAATTTCAAAACCAATCTGTTGAGATGTTACTAGAGGTAATTTTGCTCCTGTTATCGGTCCACGCTGCTGGTGCCTATGCTTTGGGGAAAATGATCCGAATTCGAGAACATGATTCAAATCTTAAGCGCAGCTTGGAGGCCTTCATTGGGTTATTTGCTGCATCCTTCTTGTGCACCTTCCTGGGCGCCTTAATACTTCTCATCATTGTATCTCGCCGGGAATGCCGCCAATACAAGAAGCTTTGCCTAGTGATTAGCAATACAGCTGCATTTGTTCTAATGATGATTGGTTACTGCTTTGTGGTGGCTTGCAATATGTAGCTGTTGTTTATCCAAACTCTGTTAATTCATCAGCTGGGCACAAAACTATTTTAACAAGCTGGATTGTAATACACTGAAGAAAGTTAAAAGTGTTCGTAAACCAAGCAACAAGATGTTCACATGTGCATAGAAAATCTTCTATGATTCTGTCCACTACTTTGTTACGGCCCTTTTTGCGACTCTTCGTTGTAAAATAATGATGCAGAATTGTGTTCCGGACTTTAGTTCCAGCTTCTTTATATAAATTAGAGTGTTTCTTTTTCAGATTATTGCTGATCTCCAGTTTGTCCAACTACCTTGTAATTCAATATTTATTTGTTCATTACATTCTAGAGCAACGCAAATTATCATGCTCTTCAAACAAATCACTCACACTGGTTTTACTGGCTCTTTGATACCATCACAGATAGTCACTACTTTACTTCCTTGTTAGTAAACTGGGGTGTCAACCAGACTAAAAAATTAGACAAAACTGTGCATTATGGTCTCTCTGGTCAATCTGCTCATAAACCACCTCTCGGTGATTAAGCTTCATTTCTGTTTGGTCCTTTTGCTTGTAATAATACTATCGTTCCTTTACTTCCGATCAAAAAATGGGGTTTAGTATGAGATCGGAACCAATGTACCAATCGAACTCAAGACTATTGTCAATATCGAAAAACAAAAATGAGTTCATACACACACATTACATGTATGAATCTGATCCCATTGCTGCCAATGAATGGGTCTACCATATGCAACTCACTGATAGAAAAGAGGAACGCAAATGTGCAGAAGCTCAAGCTTATTATGTCTCTTAGAATTTAAAAGTAGTTCAAGCCTTAACACAGGAAGGAACAAATGAAATTACATTTTTCTTTCATTATATTATGGAACTTTTATCTCGGTGACATAAGAAGGGGTTTAATGAGATCCCCATTGACCTCCAAAATGAGAGTCAGGTTCTAGCTAACAGCCCCAGTTGGTTTGATAATAATAATAATAATAATAATGTAGAACTTGTTGAACACTTTCAACAATGTTGTGCGCAACTATTATTGATTAATCTAATAAGTTAAATAAATTTTATGATACGCCATGAAGGTAAATTAAGATTCATGATAAAGACTATCTATATCACTGGCATCAGGAATCACAATTTTCAGGTCCATACCTTCCATTTATGTTCTCAAAATGTGTAACGGTAAACCTCTTCATTCCTTTCCCGAAAAGGATATGCAAGAAACACCATTTCCACAAACTTCATTGGTGCTCTTCCGGACGATGAAATCTCTCGCTGCCACCACTGTAAATCCATGGCTCCGACGGGTGATCTAAATTTCTCCTCTAGCTATAGCCTAGCATTACTGAATATATAATGTCGAAACATAAGGTGCATTATGAATAGTGGTTTGGAATTCTAGCTCTTGAGACAAAATTTGCACCACAGACAAGGGTTCACAAAAATGACCTTCGAATGGAACTGCATGGTCTTAGGGTGGTTACTGTCCTCTCTAACGGACAGTGTCTTGAGTTGGGTTGTGGTTGGTCAACATCACAGAAGCCTGGAAGCTCTTGAGACAAGATTTGTACCACAGACAAGCTCTTAAAACTATTTTTGATGCACTTGCAACTTCAGGAAATCCAAAATTGCAACTTGATTTTGGATTTCCTGAAGTTTCAAGTGCATCAAGAATAGTTTTTATCTTTTGAAAAATAATCTTGCATGCATGGTATTGTTACCTTTGTTAAGATTGTGCAGTTCCCTCATAAAGTGCATTTTGTGAGCCCTTGTCAGTGGTGCAAATCTTGTCTCAAGAGCTTTCAATAAGAGATGACAGTAACCACCCTAAAAGAATCCGATCTTGTTCCTCTTCTATTTATATATGTTTTTATACATATCAATTCAAATTCAAAAAGAAACCATCCGTATATAAAGAAGGAGAAAATGCAGGAAGATTAGTTGTGGTTGTTGAGAACTCCTTCTATTCATCAGTCGCAGGTAGTTGAGTATTTGTAGGTCAGTTGACACTTAGATCCTTAACAATATGAACCCATTGTTATTCTTGATCTTGATTGAAATGGGTTATGCTCTGATTTTTTTGGCCTAATTAATTTATTATTGGAAGCCGGTAAAGTCATTGGATGATGATACCAGTGACCTAAATTCGAAACGCAAACTCGGAGAAGCTCAAGCTTATGTTATGTATCTTAGGATTTAAGAGTAGGTCTTAACGAAGGAAAGAAGAAAAATAGAACTAAAATTACATTTTCTTTCATTCATTACATTATAGAACTTTCATTTTGGAAACATAAGATGGGGTTTTATGAGATCCCACGACTCTAGAGAGGAGACTCGATCCGCTGACTTCGAAGAAGAGAGCTGAAAGGTTCATAGCCAGCAGTGCTAGCTCCAGTTGGTTTAACAATACTAATATAGAACTTGTTGAACACATTCAACAATGCTACAGAAAGCGTGCAACTATTAAGATTGATAATAAAGACTATCTATATCACTGGCATCAGGAATCACAATTTTCAGGTCCATACCGTTCATTTCTGCTCTCAAAATGTATAACTGTAAACGTCCCCATAGCTTCTCTGAAAACGATACTGAGGGGCTAATGAAGTAGTTTGAGAAAGCCTGGATCATGATTGTGATAAACCAATACAAAACAAGAAACACCATTTCCACAAACTTCATTGCTGCTCTTCCAGGCAATGAAATCTCTCGCAGCCACCACTGTAAATCCGTGGCCGGCCCTGGTAATCTTAACTTCTCCTCTAGATAAAGCTTTCCTAGGTTTCGTTTCATGTGTGAGGTTCGTGGATATTTATATTGTTGAAAATCTTTGGTCTTGGAACTTCAGCAAATTGTCAGTCTTTGTGGTTGCTGTCTTTCAACAGTATTTAGGCAATGGACCAAAAATGTCAGATATGGCATATGGCCCATAGTCTTGCAATTTGTATCAATATCTATGGCAACTTGATCTCGCTCTTGCACCATATGAAGTGCAGTGAATATAACTCGATTTCAAACATAACGTGCATTGGGAATGGTGGTTTAAAATTCTAGCCCCAAAGAAACATGGTTGAAATAGCGATAAGAAACAAAAAGAAAAAAAAGAAGACAAGAAACGTGGTTCAGATGATTGTCCTTGTAGTAATTTGTTTTGTTGAATTGAGATTATTCGGTAGCTAAAGTCATTCTCATTTTTGAACTTGCGAAATCATCTTTGGTCACCAAAATATACAGAATTGAGAAAGCCTGGTCTACCAATATAACTGTCATGGGGACCTATTGCGAAATTAGTTCCCTGAAACACAAACACATGTTCAAAACGAGTGATATCATACTTCGCTCTAGCTGCCAGCCAACGCTGTCTTACGAACCATGGAACTGAATCACTTATAAACGCTTGAAAGTGTGAACGGATGAAAATCCTCCAGATATGTTTAAAACGAACTAAAAAGGGGAAAGCAAAAAAAGAAAATACAAAAGCAAGCAATTTAGCTGATAATGCCTGATATGATTACTGATAATATGCACGCTAAAGCAAAAGAGATTAAAATAACATCTTCCAGATTTCTTTTGGATACAGGGATTTACTGATCTACAACAAACAGAGATATTCGTGCAAAGTTGAAAGCAATCAGATAAACCTGACAAAATGAACATAACGCAGGGGAAGAGCCGATATCAAAGAAACTCAGATAGATTAAGCTTATAATATCCTAGTAATGTTGGAAAAGCTAAACAAAAAGCAGCTTCAAAATTTTGTTCTGAACGTAAACTACAACAGCAGTGGTTCTTTTAAGCCAAGAGTAATTTCCAAACTACAAAACAGAACACCAGGTCATGATGGCAGCACCTAAGCTGTGGCAGCTCCTTGGGCCGCCAACCTTTTCCTAGCCTCTTCGATAATAGACAACTTGATACCCTTGCCCTTGGGGAGTGAAACCCATGGCTTGGTACCTTTCCCAATGGTGAACACATTGGCCAAACGGGTGGCGAACTCATGGCCAGTAGAATCCTGGATGTGAAGGGTATCGAAACTTCCCTTATGCTTCTCTCTGTTCTTGATTACACCAACACGGCCTCTGTTTCTACCTCCAGTAACCATGACAACATTACCAATATCAAACTTGATAAAATCAACAATCTTACTGCTCTCGAGATCTAGCTTGATGGTGTCATTAGCCTTGATAAGAGGGTCAGGGTAACGGATGGTGCGACCGTCGAAGGTGTTAATGTATGGGATACCCTTAGATCCAAAGTGTACATTTCTAACCTTGCAGAGCTTGAACTGCAAAGAGGAAAAAGTTTCATTTATGAGATCAAGAAAAAAAAATTCATTTAACATAGGCAGGAAACATGATGAATAAAATAATTTGTAAATAAAGTAATTTGTAATATACATGGTGGGTATAGCCATTAGTAAATACAGTATCAGAGCTGTGAAACGTTCAACATATAGGCATGGCATAACAAATGAGGGTAAAAAGACTAACCTTAGCTTCTTCATCCTTGATGGAGTGGAGACGGAAGCGACCCTTGGTGTCATACAGGAGACGGAAGTTCTCGTTCGTCTTGGGAATCGACACAACATCTATTAAGGTTGACAAAGAAGTGATATCAGGGTTTCACATACTTAAAAGCTCAATTATACTAATACAAATTACTCGCAAAAGGTCATGGTAGGCGCAGACAATCAGGGACTGTTGGGTCAAACGAACATATGGAGAGCAGTAACGAAGAAATCAAATAACATTTCAGTATCCACATTACAGATTTATCTCTCAAGGAGATGCACATCATCTATACCCATCAAAATGCTGAAGGTACAAGAAGGTTGAGAACATCCTTTGGGGATATCCTCAAAGTTTAAACTGGCTTGATTCAAGAGAATCATTAGGCAAGCACTGACATCCTTCATTTTCATAGATATACACATCCTTTGAGAATAAAAAGAAGAAACAGACAAAGTGAAGGAGTACATTATACACACGTACCCATGAATCCAGATGGATAGGTCTTGTCTGTTCGCACTTTCCCATCAACAAGAATGTGCCTTTGCATCAAAATAGCAATAACTTCACGGTATGTAAGGGCATACTTCAATCTGTTTCGCAGGATAAGAATCAAGGGAAGACATTCCCTAGACTTGTGTGGTCCGGATGATGGCTTAGGGGCCTACATACCAAATTCTTCCAGGATTAGATACTTAAAATCAAGTAAACATAAGATGAATTCAAGTAAAATGAAATTTCTATACTTACAAAAGCACCACCCAATTTATCCAGCATCCAATGCTTAGGGGCATTAAGCCTCTTCAAATGTTTCTTCAATCCCCTCGCCTGAATTCAAATAACCCAATCGAAACATTCAGAAGGTTAGAAGATATAACCTATTCAAAAATTTCAAAACCAGATACAGGTAAATCATAACAATTCCTCATAAAGAACAACATTCAAATGAGCAAACTAGCTTAACCCTCAAAATCCTACTACAACAGCATATTATAAACCACGAAGTGAACTTAAGTTATTGACTGAAGGCATGCTCTAATTACCTAACTAGTTCACCATATCAGTACAACCACTCTTCTACTTGTACCAAAAAGGTATATATACAGCTATCAACAAAGTTCTTTCCCTTTAAGAATTTATGAATAAATTCTCTGTGTGCTACTTAACAAAATTCAATTAGCCATTATCTATTCAGCTTTACCCACTGAGATTAGAAACAGCTATAACTTCCAAGTCTTTTCCAAAGTGTAAAAAGCATCAAAATAATCAGCATAATCACAGAAAAACACACCAAAATCTACTACAGCATATTCGCAAATCTCAAAACCAGATTCAGGTAAATCGCAACAATTCCTCATTTCACTAACCTGTACAATCACTCCCCTCCTCAAACAAAAAGGTATACATACAGCTATCAACAAAGTTGTCCCCCTTATACATTGATAGGAAATACATGAATAAGTTCCCTTCAATCTACTTGAAGAACTTCAATTGGCCATAATCTATCAAGGTTTCTCTATTGAGATTAAAAACAACTACAATTTCCAAACCCTTCAAGAGTGTAAAAACCTTCAAGATAACCCAAAATAATTACAGAAAACACACACCAGAAACCACCATGACACCTACAGAGTCTTAAAGTTCATCAATCACATACAGATATCCCATGATGGAACACAAAACAATGCGATTACAAAACCTAACATGCTTTTAAATCCAGAATCACACAAATGAGCAGAAAATCAAATCAACATCAATGAGTGAGTTCTGGCATGAATCAATCAGCAGGAAAATGAAAACAAAGTGAAATAGAGACGGATTGCGAACCATGATTGAGTTTTTGGACTGTAAATTAGGTTTGCCCTAATTTTCTATTCCTTCTTGTTCTTCCGCCTCTGGTGATAATCCACCACTTTTACGAGAGAGAAACCAAAAACCCTAATGAAGTTTTATTTTTATATCAAGAGTTTTCTGTTAGAAAGACGAAATTAACCTTAGGGCTTTAGGATTAAACTCGAAGAGACATGGGTTTGATGAAGATTTGGCTTCAATATAAGCCCATGTGGTGATTTATGTTGGTTAGTGCCTTAATGGTCATCCTTTTACCTTCCAAGGCTGCTCTGAAGGTTTATCAAACAAATGGGGTTCTAAGGATCAATCGAAAATCACCCTTCAAATTATATGGGATGTGGTGAACTCTTGTATAGTTTCTTTATTTATCCGGTGTAATATTGGGAAGTTATAAGTAGGGTAATTTCATCGATTAACTCATGGCGTGTTTGGATGGTGAGTAGAGAATATCATTCCCAGAAATCCTATTCCATAGAATGGGGGAATGCTAAATTCACCTTCCTCACGGGTTTTGAAATCTCTTATCTTTTAGGGATAATATTCCCAATCACTTTTTGTTCCTATTTACTAAGCATGAGAATGAAATTATATTCCCAGTAAATTAATTATATTCGCTTCAATGGATTACGAGGATTACACCGTGTTGTGTAAATAGGGTGTTACAAAAGAGTATTAGCTGAGGTGGACTGGAGACGTGTATGGTCAAGTAGGGATAGATGCCTCACTTGTCGAGTGGCGCAGAAAGTTTATTTGTACATGTTTTCACGAATTCCTTTTAAAATCTATCCTTTTGTTGATTGTTTGCCTCTAAGAGGGAGTCAATAGAAAACGCCAAGTTTTGCACCGTTCCCGAACTCAATTGCAACTTAGAGTTTTAGGATCTTCTTGTGCAAAAATAATTTGTTAAACAATTAGAGTTATTCTCAATCTCAAGTGTGATAAGTCATTTGTATTTCATTATTGGAGTCCTAGTTCCGAAATTAGTCAACAATAAGCTTGATCTTGAAACTTTTCCTTTGTACATTATATAAACTACTAAAGCCAACGACATCTTTCAAAAAAGGGTGGTCGAAATCAATGAGTCAAATAGGATAGTCAGTATTCACTTACCTTTGTTGATGAAGTTCTCGTTGATGTCTTTTTGTGATCTTCAGTCTTCAATCTTCACTTAAAGTTAATCCTAGTTCGAGATTGACTTTAGTATACCTAAATCAAGAAACATTTTTATCTAACATTGACAACAAGCTTGACATACCAACACTCGAGGTTTCAAACGAGCAGGCTTGTGACACCCTCTAATTTCGTGTGATGCATACTTTAAGATTCATCATCACACGAGAGGAACCATTGTATTAAGCTTGTGTTGCCATCCAAGGCATGTTGGCCAAGAACTATAATTTTCACCATTATAGTGTATCACGCAAGTGGGATATTGGCCAAGATCTAAGATGCATTATTATGATGCATTACTCGTAATTCATTGTCCCAAAAGAAGGTGGGACTTGGTATATAACCATTCCCCTTTTCTATTTGTGTCAATGTCAAGAATATACATATATATATATATATATATGTATATATATGGAAGGGGTGTTGGTTGAAGGTGCGTAAGGAAAATGCATCTCTAAGCTAAAATTAAAGCTTATCCATTAAAGAATATTTGGCGGGAAACATCATCATCGCATTGTTTGATGGAGGAGCTTCATGATGTGTAGATTGTTGCGTTTCTAAACTAAAAAGTGCAGCATTTCTCTGTGTTGCTTACTCAAGATGTTTAGTCAAACATTGCACCCCAAAGGGAATTGGGTGGTCATGTGTGGCAAATATCTCCCCAAATTCCTTTTGTAAAAATGCCAATAAGACAAATATAGGGGCAAATGTTGGTTGAAATGAACATAGGCTAACAAGCATTATCTTGCCTATGTTGCATGTACAAGAAAGCATATAATATTCAACCATTATATCACTGTGTTACTTATCGAGAATATATCAGAATGATGTAAGACAAAAGAAAGGTGAAAATTGTAATAATTTGCATGAACCAAGCTAGAGGAAGCATAATTGCGAACAAAGAGGCATCAATTATGCATAATCTTGTGCAAATTTTGCGAAAATCATTTTTGGCCACTAGGATTTGTTTGGCTTTGGCCTTGCAACATGAGTTGGTTTTGATTGCTAGTTCTGAAAATGATAAACTAAGTTTTGTGCACGATCCCTTCATGGTACAGGTTGAGTACGTAGACAGATACAATATAACATGTTTGTGGTCCGACACGCTCATGTCATCGAATTAGGAGGTGGTTGTTACATTTTGGTAACTCATAAATCTGACTCGGAAATGTGAGACAAGAGATGAATTTTTACTATACTTGATGAGATAGTTTTATTATATCCATTGAATGCTCATACTTCTTATCAATCTACTTGATATTGGCATGACACCGATTGACAATGGAGTATGACCAGGAAAGGAAGCTAACTGGTATACAAGTTAGCGGAGTTTGCATAAGCTACTTGCATTAGCCTAGATAATGTACCATTGAAACAAGCAAGACCAGTGCATGCATCCAACCCATTGTATAAGCGAAGTAAGACGCGAAAATAGGATTGCAATTGCCTATGTGCAATTCCAAGACATGCCCCATGCTTATATAGAACTCAGAAGCCAGTGATGCATCCAGCCCATAGTCGAAACAGGGTAAGAAGCGAAAATCAGGCTTGCAATGGCCTACGTGGAAGTCCAGTGCATTCCTCCAACCCAAACTACATCATAGTTGGCCTTGAGGCTATATACCTTAGCATAACAATGGTAAGTTGAATCAGTGTGGAGATATGTATTAAAACTACGTTTCAAGTATTATACTTGGTTAGGCAAATCGATATGCATTTTCCTGGTAAGAAGTGAAGCTTTACGGCTTAGTCACTGCGTTACGAGTGACGCATCAGTGAATATCAACCTGTTAGGCTTGACGGCGGAGGCGGATTTTTCCAGTCCTTCACAGCACTTTAAAATGATTTCTAGACATGTAATTTGGTTTGTTATGTACTCTTAAATTACTTACTTTTTCTTTCAAAGATAGGTTAAGTACAGGTATTTTTCTTGAAAATAGTTGATTTGTATTATGTAAATCTTGACTATATGGAATAAATTAGTAATGGGTTCTTTTTAATTTTTACAAGATCTTAATTAAAAATTAATTAGATTTTTAGGGCATTTTTTAATGAAGTTTTGATCTTATCGTGTGTATCTATGATGTAATATTAAAACACAATGAGAATCTTGTTAGATGGGGTTCATTGATTAGACATAAAATGGCGTTGTATAATTATTTTCTTGTGTGTACATGGGATTTTCATTAGTGAATGAGCCGAGTAACTTTAGCCATATAGTAATTTTGAAAGTTCTCTAATAATTTGGTGATTTACGCATATAACCTATAAAAACATTCAAAAAGAAAACCAATAAACAATACAGTGACTAACAAATATAATCAATCAAGAAACAAAAATGTATAAATAAAGCTTTTATCAAGTTGGTATTTTGGCCTGGTAACTTCAATGGGAGTAATTGTTAATGGAGATTCAGTAGGGTTAAAATAAACGTTTGTTTTTGAGTCATTCATTTGTATATGTTTATTATTTTTTGTACATTTCATTGTTTGTTTTCCTTGGATCCTAGTGTAGATCAAATAAAAGTTACAGCTTTGAAGCTAGTTTTGTTTATTTTAAGCCACTAATCTTAAAGATAGTTTTGTTTATTTTAAGTCACTAATCTTTCAACCTAGTTTGTTGTTATTGATATATAACATAATTTCTTTTTTTTGGAAAGATATATATTGACACACAAATTACGCATCACGGTTTTCCATTACCAATGAGATGGAAGTATATACAACACTATATCTCATGTGATACGTGATAGACGCATTTATGTGTCTATTTTCATCTCTATTTTGTATATTTTTAGTACCCATTTTTGTACTAATGATGGTATTTTGTCCCTTTGTAGGTATTTTTTGGGAATAAACATTTTTGGGAAAATCGGCTCGAAAAGTTGTCTAAATGCACCCCAAGGGACAAGTGTTATACGTACTCTCATTTTGGATAAGGGGTAACCCATTTCCAAGCAGCTGCTAAGCACAGACCGGCACTGGATAGGGTTTCTTCTCAAATTTTCAAAACGAAAATTGGCGGGAAAACAGTTTACAGAAAACAGAATTTTCTGTTTGATTTTTGGACGATTTTTAAGGAGATTCAAGGGCTGATTTTCGTTGGGTTAACCCTGTTAAAGATAAAGAAGTATGGTATGAGCTGTAGAATCGATTAAACAGGGATAGAAATCCGTGTTGGAGCAAAACAGGGAGAATTCACGATTTGAGTTGTTTTCGGTTTACAAAAGAATTTGTGAAGAGTTTACGGAAATATTGGAGTGTATGGAGTCCTTATTCAGTCCTGAGAGAGTTTGGAAACCAAGTTAACGCGTAAAAAGAAGATCAAATGGCTGTAACGTGCAGTGAAGAAAAAACGAAAAGATTTGGATTAACTCGAGTAATTTTGGGGTTTGGTGGATATATATAGGTTTATTCGAGTCATATTGAGAAGCAAAAAAAGTTTAGGGGAAAGTTTAGAGCCTTAGAGAAGCGTAAAAAAAATCAACTGGAGTCGATACAGAAACTTTTCTGCTGCTGCAAAGAAGAAGAACACGAAGAACATTAGACCCTCAGAGACAGTTGCAGAAGCAGACTTATTTTCAGTGACAACGAGGTACGGTCGCATCTTCCTGCAGTCACCGAAGCCTTTCAGCAACAATTCCGACTTCTGATTTAGACCTTCAGCAACTGCAGAATCCGCTGTTTTAACACTTTTCTCCCTTTTAATCAACTTTTGAGCAATAAACATGTATTTTGAGATTATGATTAACATGAGGAGCTAAACCCCTTAGCCGAGGCGACGGAGGAAGCCATTGTTCCATGAAAAGTGGTATAGTTCTAGTTTAATTATTTATTGCAATTATTTTACATGATTATTTGCATAGAACTTAAAATAAAAATTTGTTTTTATTGAGTAGTTGTGAAGTGTTTTGATGGGACATGCTTGGTTTTAATACTTTTGATGTTTCATGCTTCGTGCTTACAATTATTACTTTACAAATCTATTAAAGGCAAATACTAGAATCACTTTAAAGAAGAATATTGCATGAATATTGATTAGAGTTTATCACTTAATTGGTCAATGGTGGAATCCAGAGTCTCGGTATTTTCTCATTCTTATTGAAACAATTTTATTTAATTTTCAAAAATCCTTCACAAGTTCGAGCAACGAACCTTTTTACCACTACAACTACAAAACACATCAGTTTTTGGCGCCGTCGACGCGGACTTGTTTTTAGGGTTTTTAGATTTTTTTTTATCTTTATTTTTTTTTATTTTTGTTCTTCTTTACGCGTTTGGTATTTTTCGATTCTTTTCAGATTTGGAGCGGAGCTAAAAAGAAAAGGAAAAAGTAATGTAAGAGGAATGCATCGCCAAAGAAGGAAAGAAAAGAGGAGTCCAAAGGAGTGAAGAAGAAGATTTTTGTATATAGATATTTTATTTTAGATTTTATTACTTTTTATTTTTAGAAATTGTAAATAGGGTTTTATTTTTATTCTTGTAATTTTTTATTTTTTATTTTTGGCCTTTTTTATATTTTTTGAACATTTGGACTTTGGACATTATTTTTAAACCCTACAGAAGGGTATATTTTTAAATATAAACTATTTGCAGGGAAGGACGACGATTACGATATCGTATCGGCCCCTCGGGTTCGCACATTGACACAGGAGTCAGTGGCCCGAGTCGACTACAACGGTTCTTCGCCCGTCTGGTACGGGAGGTAAACTTTTAAACACCCGCGAATCCCCTGTCAGCGGGTTTACTGTCTTCCTTCGTATGCATATATGCTGAGGACTGAATACGGACTTTTATTTTCCTAGTAAAGGGCAAGGCCTGGCCATACAAGATAAGGGTTCGGATTTCATCACCGTTCTCTTCTTGCCTGCCTTAGGAAAACGATACCGAACGCGAACCTAAGCTTAAAATATTGACTAGAACGAGATCGATAGGGTAACGAGCTTATAGGAAAGTCGTTCAAAACGATCGTATTGGGTATCTTGTTAGCCTAACTCAAAGTTCAGGAAGATTACTGTAAGTCGATTAGAGCCGCCTTGTAACCCAGGGAAACGTTGCCAAAGAGGTGGGGGTATCAAAGCTCCTCTGAGCTTCCCCTACTTCTCTTCGACTTACTTTATTCGGATCGTTCTAGAGAGGTTTGCTAAAACTATACCCAGTTGCCTCTTGGAAGAGTAGAAGCTGGTCTAGAAACAATCTAAGGGAGCCATCATGCTTGTTGTTTGCTAGATTTTATAGGTTTGATTTGGTCGAGTCAGCCTTGTTTGTGATTGTTTAGAATTCCCTTGCAATTAAGAATGTCTAACTGGTATGATAGAAGCCAATACAATGAATATCCGACTGAGTTTAAAAATGGACATTATTCACACTACGACCATAGTGTAAATAGTGGTTGGGAACACCAACCTTTTGAAGGTTATGGTTCATACCATGGTGAGCCCAATTACTATCCACACACACACCGGTCATACGAGCAAGAAAATATGGATTATTATAGTGCTAGTACCTCGTCTTTGGACAATACAATCAAACTGTTGAAAACTAGTCCTTATTATGATCCTTCTGTTTATGATCCTTATGTATCTTTAGAAGAGTCTCTTAAGCAGTTAACTGAACAGACAAATAGGTTTGTGTCGGAAATGAATAAACGACCTGCACCATTGAGTGAATTCTCTATAGAGGAATCCCTCAAGCAAATGGCTGAGACGAACGAAAGACTTGCTCGAAATAATCTTGATTTCCAATACAGTGTTTCCAATAGTACCATTGAAAATGAGGATAGTTATTTGCATAATCAAGATGACGAGGTTAGCATTGGAAACACTAGTTTAGACGAGGTTCGACCATTTTCATGTTATTACAATGATGATTATGACGAGGATAGTATTGATGAAGAATCTGAAATATGTAGGCATAGTGATCAGGAATTTGTTACTCCAATTGAACTTTATAATGATAATGTTATTCCTAGTTCAAATCCAAATAATTTTAATAATTATTCACCTATTCAAAAGGACGAGGATTTGTCTAGAGATATCCCCGGTTTAGACGATGTAATTTTTCCTTTTGATTACGAAGCCGATAGTGGTTTAGAGGAATGGGTTTATTCTGAAAATGCTGTTTTAGAGTCTAGCGACTTAGAAACAATAGTCTTAAACAAAGAAGATGAACTCGTAGAGCTTTTAAATTTGAGTGAGGATACATCACCTGAGTATAACCTAGAAGAAGCAATTGACTATTTTCAGGATTCTGATGATCTAGAAATTAGGGAAATTATAGCTAGTCTATCCAGAGACACCCAAAACTCTAAGTTTGGGGGTGATTATCATTCTCCATGTGCCTTACCTTTAGCTCTTACAAAGATCCCTCACTTGGGACTTGATATCTGTGCCTCGACCATTTTACAAGATTACCTTCATACTCGTTTTCCCGAACCTAATGATGTCCAGGAAGAAGTTCAGTCGTTAGAAACCCATCATATGGTTGAGGTGGTTTGCCCAGGCTATGATACCAAAATTGACTTATTTTTCCAACCAAATAGTTTTCTTCCAACTGTGGGAACGTTTATATTCCAAATGTGTCAAATATTAAGTTCTGAGACTAAGCCTAAGTACTTTAGGTTAATAAAATCGACACATTTGCTTAAAAATGACCACTACTCTCACTATGGTCAATTATGTAAGTCAAACCTGATTGACTTAGAGGATCCTCAATTATTTAGGTTATTATTATGTGCTTCTAAGTTCTTATTTGAGTTTCTACAGACTCTAGAACCTAATAATTTGGATCCCACTTATGAAGAAACGCAACCAATGAAAATATTTTATTTAGACCCCTTCATAGAACCTGAACCTGAACCACAATTAGATATAAATTTCTTAATCAGGAAACTAGGTAAGGGCGTGCTAGTCTTGTTCATTTTGTTGGATTATTACAGTTTCCTTTGGTCAGCTCTATTTGGTTTTGAAGACCCACAGTTATTATGACTACTGTTATACGATTCGAGGTGACTAATCCTTTCCAATGTCTGGCTGAAGACTTTAAACTTAGCACTTCTTTGGAGGTAACCCATGGTTCATGCAACACGGTAATATCTTTCCTTAACTCTTTTGCTTCAAATGGTAACAGTTTCTCCTTGTTCATGCTTTTAATTTTATCTTTAGAACATTGAGGACAATGTTAGATTTAAGTTTGGGGGTATGGGAGAAACTTTTTAGTTGCATTTTAAACTCCAGAGCCTAGAAATTTATGCCTATTAAGGATGGCACTAACCAATCTAAGTGGATGGAAGCATTTTGCATTAGGAGTTGAGAAACCAATCTGATTAGATGGAAACGTCTATAAGAGTCTATTCATAAAAGCACGGAGCTCAGGTGTTAGAAATAACATGATAGTTTCACCGTATCTCGGAATCATCTTATTACTTCTGTTTTTGTTTTTGCAAGTTTTTATGTTGATGTCTGCTGGGTTGAAATAGAGTGATTGAGTTACTAAAAAAAAAAAAAAAAAAAAAAAAAAAAAAAAAAAAAAAAAAAAAAAGACCAGACCAATTAGACCAATCGGAATAAATAACACTTGGATAACAATATGTGTGTGTTCTCCCTGTCTCCGTCGCCTAAACAAGCGTGGAATGCAGGATCCACGGGAATTACCATGTAATCTGCTGACAAGAAGCATGCGCTTGGATCCAAAAGATCTAATCATGTCGTTAAAAAAAAAAAAAAAAAAAAAAATTGTTCAATAAATCGACCGCTGGTTCCCTCGTATATGCCAGACGAGTTGATATAGAATTAGGATTATCGACCACTGGTCCCCTTGTATATGCCAGTTGTGTTGATATTAGTCCAGACCAGTATCTCAATCCACTAGGTCATAGGTTCATCTTGGCATTGTAGTCCATTCGCAACCATCTATTTCTATATCCATCTTCTTAATCTATTCATGTGATTTGTATGATTCCAGATATTGATGTCCATAGTGCGATTATCTGAGTAGAGCTCTGTCACTTATATATGAATTTTAGTATAATTGAGTGCAAACTCATATACAACAATTGGAATTTCGCATCAGGGTACTTCCTCCCGTAATCAATAAGTATGCCAACCAAGGAGGTTCTTTAGTGCATTCCAAGGTTCTGCGTAGATAGCTAGGGTCTGGAGTAAAGGTTTTGTGGGTACACCTCTGGTAAACCCTCCCGAGACTATAACTCGGCCGCTAGGGCCACCTAGGGGTTTAAAGGCTTGTTGCACATGCTAAGTGCAACCGACGATGCCTGCGACAGTGAGTTAGGATTTTATTTTGTAGTTTTAATTTGCTCGGGACTAGCAAATAATAAGTTTGGGGGTATTTGATAGATGCATTTATGTGTCTATTTTCATCTCTATTGTGTATATTTTTAGTACCCATTTTTGTACTAATGATGGTATTTTGTCCCTTTGTAGGTATTTTTTGGGAATAAACATTTTTGGGAAAATCGGCTCGAAAAGTTGTCTAAATGCACCCTAAGGGAAAAGTGTTATACGGACTCTCATTTTGGATAAGGGGTAACCCATTTCCAAGCAGCTGCTAAGCACAGACCGGCACTGGATAGGGGGAGGTCACATTTCTTCTCAAATTTTCAAAACGAAAATTGGCGGGAAAACAGTTTACAGAAAACAGAATTTTCTGTTTGATTTTTGGACGATTTTTAAGGAGATTCAAGGGCTGATTTTCGTTGGGTTAACCCTGTTAAGGATAAAGAAGTATGGTATGAGCTGTAGAATCGATTAAACAGGGATAGAAATCCGTGTTGGAGCAAAACAGGGAGAATTCACGATTTGAGTTGTTTTCGGTTTACAAAAGAATTTGTGAAGAGTTTACGGAAATATTGGAGTGTATGGAGTCCTTATTCAGTCCTGAGAGAGTTTGAGGGAGTTTGAGGGAGTTTGGAAACCAAGTTAACGCGTAAAAAGAAGATCAAATGGCTGTAACGTGCGGTGAAGAAAAAACGAAAAGATTTGGATTAAATCGAGTAATTTTGGGGTTTGATGGATATATATAGGTTGATTCGAGTCATATTGAGAAGCAAAAAAAGTTTAGGGGAAAGTTTAGAGCCTTAGAGAAGCGTAAAAAAATCAACTGGAGTCGATACAGAAACTTTTCTGCTGCTGCAAAGAAGAAGAACACGAAGAACATTAGACCCTCAGAGACAGTTGCAGAAGCAGACTTATTTTCAGTGACAACGAGGTACGGTCGCATCTTCCTGCAGTCACCGAAGCCTTTCAGCAACAATTCCGACTTCTGATTTAGACCTTCAGCAACTGCAGAATCCGCTGTTTTAACACTTTTCTCCCTTTTAATCAACTTTTGAGCCATAAACATGTATTTTGAGATTATGATTAATATGAGGAGCTAAACCCCTTAGCCGAGGCGACGGAGGAAGTCATTGTTCCATGAAAAGTGGTATAGTTCTATTTTAATTATTTATTGCAATTATTTTACATGATTATTTGCATAGAACTTAAAAGAAAAATTGGTTTTTATTGAGTAGTTGTGAAGTGTTTTGATGGGACATGCTTGGTTTTAATACTTTTGATGTTTCATGCTTCGTGCTTACAATTATTACTTCAAAAATCTATTAAAGGAAAATACTAGAATCACTTTAAAGAAGAATATTGCATGAATATTGATTAGAGTTTACCACTTAATTGGTCAATGGTGGAATCCAGAGTCTCGGTATTTTCTCATTCTTATTGAAACAATTTTATTTAATTTTCAAAAATCCTTCACAAGTTCGAGCAACGAACCTTTTTACCACTACAACTAAAAAACACATCAATACGTATGATACATATGGTGTTACATATACATAACATATGCACATACTAGTTGTTGATTATTAAAAAAATCTCTCTCCAATTTATGTGGGGTCTTTAAATTTAAAATGGATGAAATGAACTAGAAAAGGTTTAAAAAAAAGTCCTTAACTAGTCCTAACTAACATTCACCTATGTCGGCATAGTCAACAAGTGATCCAGAAACTTCTAGAAATGTGTTTAGAATTTGGTCGATAGGATAAGTCGAAAGAGGTGGACCGCTAGAAATGTGTCAGTGCCGACATCAAGATTCGAATCAACATACTTGGGCCGACTATTGGTGTTTCAGTATTATATTCTCAATAAGCTTTCCCATCAATCTTGATATAATTCTAATGTACTGTATAAGCTTTCCATCAATCTTAATATGCATAAGCTTTCTATCAGTCTTGACATAAATTTAGAGATGTCAACTTTCGCATTTAGGATCTAGGTTGAACTTGTTTATCTCATGATTTCAGGAAAAAGATTTAAATGTGTAGAAACTTAATAGTTGGATTGTAATTTTTGACCCTTATAAGTTGGGTAGTCCGTTTGTAGGGATTATTTCACTCAACACCATTGTTTAAATAAAAACATAGGAAGATGCTTGACTTGGTTTTTTATTGTGATTGATATAAATATACTGATATTTCTATTGGATGATAATTCTTTTAATTCTCTTTCCACCTCTGGTATAATTGAGTATATAACAAAGGTAAAAGTAAAAACACATAAATAAATAAAGGTAAATATAATCGGCGAAAGAAGATATTCTTTGTTTTATCTATATTAAAAAAGATGTGATTGGTATGAATACACTAATATTGCTATGGAATATAACAACTCGTATTTTATTTTTTTCGTGAAAGAAAATATTCTTTGTTTTATGTATACAAAAAAAAATGTACTAATCACTGATGATTACTACTTATTAATTACTACGATTAATTTGTTTAATAATTAAATTTCTTAGTATATGTAATTTGGCCGGTTTTTCCGGGTTGGAAACACCCTTGTAGTTTAAACTAGGGATTATAACAAGCAATTTATTCCCCTAGTTTTGTTGTAGATTCTCAATTCATCTCTTTGTTTTCCCAAAATCATCGCTCAAGAGAAGTATCTACTCCTTCCTACGCTAATTTCTTAAGAATCACAATACTTGATTCCCATATTATTCAAACCTCTAATCATCCAACCTAATCAATCTCAATAGACGCGCGGAGGACTAAATCTTTTCTACAAAATTTCCAACTTCTATCAAAATTCACAAGAATTTGACATTATAATGAACGTTGATTAGATTATAATGATACTTTTGGATTCTAAAATGGCTCTTAAAATGCTTGGAATTTTTGTGGTTAATGTTATTCCCCCGAGTGTGTTAATATTTCTACGAGATATTGATTTTTGAACTAAGGGTGTGTACAATAACAGAGAAAAGAAACAATTCCATGAAATGTGTATCCTTTGGAATCAGTATCCTGAGAGAGGAACCGAATGACTTTTCATGGAATTAAGCTTAAAACATACTTTAGACCACACTTTTTTGTGGATTGACCCAAAATTTCGTGGAAATAAATTTATAATTAAATGGCATAAAACAAGATGTTTCCACGAAAAGATGGCTAATTCCATGAAATTAACTCCTGTCAAACACAACCTTAGGAAATTCTCCTCAAAATTCTAAGAAATAAAATATGAGGAATGAGAAAAATTATGTTATTATTGTCATTATTTTGCATGTTAGCTTTGTTCGTGATGAGATTGAGGATTATGTTCAAGAGTAGTTGAAAATGGCCAATTTAGAGCATTACATCGAATGTGTTAGAGAAATTCTCGGTTGAACCCACGAATTTTGCTATCTCAATCTCGTTGTCAATATTAGATGATCAAAACTATTTCTTGATTTCTAGTCTACTAAGTCAAGTCTCGAACTAGGTTAGAATATGGTAGTTGAGTATCAGACATCACCTCGAAGACTTAGGATCGACGAAGACATTTGAAGAACTTTTGTATCAGGTATGTGAATACTGAACCAATCTAGTTATTTTACTTACTATCTTACCATTCTATCGATTGAGACTATGTCGTATGACTTCTAGTAGGTTTACAAAGAAGATATTTTGAGTCAACCTTGTCTATCGAAATATGATTATAGCATAGATGTTAAGAGGTCCTTAACAATATTAGTTCGAGTGTGGATCACTTGAAAATAACCCATACAATTGATTTTATCATTTGGGAATGTTTCAAACACCATAAGAAAGAGTTTCATGAACCTGTTCGCAAAATTCAAGTTTAGTTGGGAACAATTCATGAACCTGATTGGCAAATCGTGGTGAAATTATTTTGTAATGTTGGCATAAAATCTTAAGTTTGCCCGGTTGGGAAATTGTATCCAACTGAGTTCATAAAGCCAAGAACGGTTGGAGAACCCAGTTCGCAAACTGTGTCCATCTGAGTTTTTGATCCGAGTAAGGGTTGGAAAACTCAGTTCACGAACCGTAGCTCCCTCACTCGTGAACTAGGCTTACGGTTCGCAAACCGTCTCACCAACTGTCCCAGTAAGTTTAACAGATGCTCAAAGACTTATTTATTTTTTAAATATGTTTAGCATTGCCGTGACTCTCTTAAACACATCTAAAACTTCATTTATCACTTAAACACTTATGTGTGTGCATCATGATTAAACTCCTAAGTGTTTTAATGAACATCATATTGCTTATTGTTCACATGGCATATTTCCCAAACCGAACAGTCATTATATATGGTTCCAGAACCGGATCATTGTGTATATTCTTCTATTGTATTTTCAAAGACCTAAAGTGTTTGCTTGATTCCCAAGTAATATTTGCTTGAATTCTAAGAAACCCTCAATCTTGAAAATCTATAAATAGAGATGCACTTTCAACTGGAAAGTTCAATCCCCGATACTTTGTGTCCTAGTTGATCTAGAGTCATCTTCAATGAACCTAGGTTTCCTTTGAGAAACATAATTAGGTTTACAACTAAAAAACTCCGCTTTGGGGATTCGTAAATCCGGGTCTGACTATCTTTACTTTGATAGTTCGTGTGCCCTGATCTTGCTTTTCTGTTATCGAGGTTTTCGTAATCTCTTTCAGGCAAGATAGATAGAAATTGCAGAGTTCTTTTCGTCTCAGACTTTGTGATTCCTAAAGATAAATATCTAATAATTGATCTTAATTGATATTTTGAAGATTGTTCATGAGAGGTCGTTAAGAATCTAGGATGCTCTTCGGGAGTCGTAAGTTCCAAAATTTGTGAGGTTTGATAGCTTGTCTACTACAAAAATATTTCCACAACTTGATCTCTTAATCTAAACAGAAATCAATAGGCTTATCTGTTAGTGGCAGATTGGTATCAAAGGTCTTCACTACGGCTGAAGCAACCCTTAGGTTGTAAAGGACTTCAACTAAGGGAATCAAATATGTAGAACCTTGCGAGGTTTAAGAGACGTAAGGAGCACGGTTGTAACTGAATTGCTTGGAGGGTTGATTGGTCTCATCTATATTTCAGTATGAAGTTTGATAGTGATCTAGTGTCTGTAGTTAGTTAATACAACCCGGTGTTCAAATTTTGGATGAGGTCCCGGGGTTTTGCTGCAGTTTTGGTTTCCTCGTTAATATAACTTCTAGTGTCTTGCGTTTTTCTTTTATGTATTATATTGTTTATCTTTATAAAATTGGATTTACGCAAGTTATATGTATTCAATCTAAGTAGATATGTCCATCTAATTGTGATTGATTACAAGATTAGTTCTTGTAGAATTCGTATACAACTAGATTGATCTTAGATATTGATTTTTGAGATCGTACGTTCAAGTACTCTTCTTAACAATCAGGTTCACAGATTTATTGTCTTATACATACTGATTGAGAAGAGGTAAAATTTTTAAACTCTATATACATGTTCTCAAAGATCATTAAGTTGGTCTGCTTGATATTATATTAGGTTTTGTCTATACCGGTTGATGAACGAAAAATTTAGTGGTGTACTTGGTACCCCGCGTTTTCAGAATGCATAAGGAAAATATGAAAGTTTAATGAGTATATATTTGTAAAGATTGACTCATTAATTAGTTTTGTTAAGATCCTTTTTGATTTTTCGAAATTAATTTCATTTTGTTCATTTTGAGTATATTTGGGAATTCAAATGTTATTTATAGGAATAGAACCACAAGAGATTATTGATCGGTTAAATGATATTAATATGGTAAACAAATAAAAATACTAATTAGATAGCAAAAGGCTAATATAAACCATCGGTATCCATATTCTAGGATTCACCATGTCACATATATGATTAGGAGTTGATATGATTGATGTCGTTTTATAGTTGTAGTGGTAAAAAGGTTCGTTGCTCGAACTTGTGAAGGATAACTTTAGACTTAAATTCAAAACTAAATAGAAAAATCACTAAAAATTATAGCAAACACTGA
>JAJJMB010008995.1:2299770-2318046 GCA_023531105.1 Papaver atlanticum
ACCTATAATCCGGGGTGGAGAAACCATCCGAACCTTTCATGGTCTAAGGGCCAGAATCAAGGTCAGTTTAGTAATTCTAATGCTCCCCCAGGTTTTAGTTATGCTAAGAATCCTTCGGGACAGGCTCAATTTCAGAATAAGTCAGATAAGAAAATCCTAAGCCTAGAGGAGTCTCTCATTTTGTTAACTCAGCAAACTGCAAAATTTCAGCAATCAGTAGAACAAAGTCTACAAGCTAGTAACAAGATAGGACAAGAAAATAGTCAGGCTATTTCCGAGTTAAAAACCCAGGTAGGTCTGATAAATGAGTCTTTGAGAGAAAAAGGTAGGTTTCCTAGCCAAACACAACCCAACCCTAGAGGAGTTCATGAAGTAGGTACAAAATCATCGAATCAATTAAATGCTATTAGAACCCTTAGAAGTGGTAGAATTGTAGACAATGGGGTAACCATGCCCGATAGTGAACATACTGTAGTTCAGCCCTCAGGACCACCCATAGTTGAGGAAACCGATAAAGTTTCTGATGATGTCAATTCGGTCCCTGGGGGATCTGATTCTGTGCCTAGAGCCCCATTTCCCCAGCTATTAGTACCAACAAAAAAGGAATCGAACTTTAATGACATATTGGAGGTTTTTAAGCAAGTTACCATAAACCTTCCTTTATTAGATGCAATTAGGAAAATTCCTGCTTATGCCAAGTTCCTTAAGGATATGTGTACGCGAAAGAGAAAACTTAGCGTCCATAAGAAAGCCTTTTTAGCTAGTCACGTAAGTTCAATCATTCAGAACACCACAACTCCAAAGTACAAAGACCCGGGTTCCCCTACCATTGCTTGTACAATAGGTAAATTCCGGGTAGAAAAAGCTTTACTTGACTTAGGAACCAGTGTGAACTTACTGTCATACCATGTGTATTTACAGCTAGGACTTGGTGAAATAAACCTACTCAGATGACACTGCAGTTAGCTGATAGGTCCGTTAAAATTCCTCGAGGTGTTATCGAGGATGTTCTAATTGAGGTCGACTAGTTTATTTATCCAGTGGATTTTGTTGTGCTAGATACCCAACCTGTCCCTGACCTAGAGAACCAGATACCTGTGATTTTAGGTCGCCCATTTTTAGCTACGTCTAATGCGATCATTAACTGTCGAAATGGTGTGATGAATTTGTCTTTTGGTAATATGACTATGGAGATGAATATTTTCAATGTCAGTAAGCTACCTTATGAGTTAGATGACACATGTGTTCAAGAGGTGAACATGATAGAAGCCTTAATTCAGGAGTCATTACCAAACATTTTGTTTGAGGACCCATTAGAAAGTTGTTTATCCCATTTTGGTTTAGATTTTAACGACGATAGCACTGTTGAAGAAGTAAATGCCCAATTATATTCTACCCCCGTGTTAGACACTAATAGATGGAAAGCTAGGTTCGAACAATTACTAGTTTCTGATACTACCTTAATTCCTTCTTTAGAAGAGCCTCCTAAGTTGGACCTTAAACCACTACCCGACACTCTAAAGTATGTGTTTTTAGGCCCATCTGAGACTTTACCTGTGATTGTAGCTTCCGATTTGGATAGTGATCAGGAAAGTAGGCTAGTGAATGTACTTCAAGATAATAAGGAAGCTTTAGGGTGGACTATAGAAGACATTAAGGGTATAAGTCCTACTATGTCTATGCATCAGATTTATTTAGAGGAAGATTCCAAACCTTCTAGGGAGATGCAACGTCGACTGAACCCTAACATGAAAGAGGTAGTTCGAAAAGAAGTGCTTAAGTTGTTAGATGCGGGTATTATTTACCCAATTTCGGACAGTAAGTGGGTCAACCCCGTTCAGGTTGTCCCCAAAAAATCAGGTATCACTGTAGTCCAGAATGATAATAACGAGTTAATCCCAACCCGAGTGACCACGGGATGGCGTGTCTGTATTGACTATAGGAAGTTGAACAAGGTCATAAGGAAGGATCACTTTCCCCTTCCTTTTATCGACCAAATGCTAGAGCGATTAGCTGGACATAGTAATTATTGCTTCTTACATGGCTACTCCGGATATAATCAGATCGTTATTACCCCAGAAGACCAAGAGAAAACCACTTTTACCTGTCCCTTTGGTACCTTTGTGTATAGACGCATGCCTTTCGGGCTATGTAATGCCCCTGCGACCTTTCAGCGTTGCATGATGAGCATATTTTCTGATATGGTAGAATGGTTTTTAGAGGTCTTTATGGATGATTTTTCAGTGTTTGGTTCATCTTTCAATGAGTGCTTGCATCATTTGACATTAGTGTTGACTAGGTGTAAGGAAAAGAATTTAGTGCTTAATTGGGAAAAATGCCATTTTATGGTTAAATCAGGAATTGTGTTAGGGCACATCGTATCCTCTAAGGGTATAGAGGTAGATGATGTCGTTTTATAGTTGTAGTGGTAAAAAGGTTCGTTGCTCGAACTTGTGAAGGATAACTTTAGACTTAAATTCAAAACTAAATAGAAAAATCACTAAAAATTATAGCAAACACTGACAAAGTTGATATCAATATTAAAAGAACACTGAGGCTAAGATTCCACTATTTTTCCAAGTTCAAAGTGATTTTATCTAGTATTTATATTTATTCAATTTTTGCGTTTAATTTGATTCTAAGCTATTGTAACATATAGATTTTCAAAATAACAAGTGTAAATCCAAAGTATAAAGCATCAAGAACCTATGGCTAAGCATGCTCTATCAAAAGAAATAACAATTGCTTAACAAAAATCATTCAAACAATTATAAATCAAGGCAAATAATCATAAAAATAATTGAAATAAAATAAATAAAATAGAATATACCACTTTTTGTTGGAAAAATAGCTTCCTCTATCGCCTCAGCAATGGGGTTTAGCTCCTCATATTAATCATAATCTCAAAATACATGTTTATGGCTCAAAAGTTGATTAAAAGAGTGAAAAGTGCTAAGCAGCGGATTCTGTAGTTGCTGAAGGTCTAAAACAGGAGTCCGAGTTGTTGCTGAAGAGGTTCTGTGACTGCTGAAATATGCGACCGTACCTCGTTGTCACTGAAAATAAGTCTGCCTCTGCGACTGATTCTGAGGGTCTAATGTTCTTCGTCTTCTTCTTCTTTGCAGCAGCAGAAAAATTTCTGTATCGACTCCAGTTGATTTTTTTTTCTTTTCTAAGGCTCTAAACTTTCTCCTAAACTTTGTTGCTTCTCAATATGACTCGAATCAACCTATATATATCCACCAAACCCCAAAATTACTCGAGTTAATCCAAATATTTTCGTTTTTTTCTTCACCGCACGTTATGGGATTTTAATCTTCTTTTTACACGTTAACTTGGTTTCCAAACTCTCTCAAACTCTCTCAGGACTGAATAAGGACTCCATACACTCCTATCTTGCCGTAAAATCTTCACAAACTCTTTTGTAAACCGAAAATAACTCAAATCGTGAATTCTCCCTATTTTGCTCCAACACGGATTTATATCCCTGTTTAATCGATTCTACAGCTCATACCATACTTGTTTATCCTTAACAGAGTTAACCCAACGAAAATCAGCCATTGAATCGCCTTAAAAATCATCCAAAATTCGAACAGAAAATTCTGTTTTTTTGTAAACTGTTTCCCGCCAAAAATCTGTTTTCAAATGTTGAAGATGGGTGCTGAAGATGAATTTGGGCTACACATAGCCATGGGTGCCCCTTATCCGCTGCTGGAGTCCGTATAACACTTGTCCTTTGGGGTGCATTTAGACAACTTTTCGAGCCGATTTTTCCAAAAATGTTTATTCCCCAAAAATACCTACAAAGGGATAAAATACCAACATTAGTACAAAAATGGGTACTAAAAATATACACAATAGAGATGAAAATAGACACATAAATGCGTCTATCAATGATCACTAGTAAGAGATTGATAATACTGATACTAATGTACTAGGGGATGATATTGATAAGTGCCTACGGTTTTGGGAGGTGAAAATTTTATTACTTTTGTAAATTTTTTATTTTTTATTTGTATGTGTTAGCGCATTGCTCGGTTGAACCCATAAGTTTTGCTATCTCAAGCTTGTTGTCAATGTTAGGTGATCAAAACTATATCTTGATTTCTAGTCTATTAAGTCAAGTTTCGGATAGATTAGAATTGTAGTTGAGTATCAGAGATCACCCTTCAAGACTGAAGATCGAGGAAGACATTTGGAGAACTTATGTATCAAGTATGTGAAGACTGAACCATTCTATTTAATTACTCATATACCATCATTCTATCTATTGATCCTACGTCGTACGACTTATAGTAGATATGCAAACAAGATGTTTCAAGTCAAGCTTGTCTTGTGAAAAATCTCGAAATATGATTTAGCAAATAAATATTCAAATTGGTCCTTAACAATATTAGTTCTATGAATTAATTTGTGGATCAATTGGAAATTGTCCATACAAATGATTATATCACTTGGGAATGTTTCAAACATCATAAGAAAGAAATATGAACTTACTGAAATTTCAACTCAGGGAAGGTTAGAGGAATCAGTTTGCAAACCATAGATATCTGAGTTACAGAAATACAAGAAGGTTGGCGAACCAGTTCGCAAACCACAACTTCAGTTGGGAACAGTTCACGAACCTGGTTGACAAACCATGATAAACTGATTTTATAAGTTGGATAAATTGGTTAGCAGTTGGCGAACCCGGTTCACGAACCAAGGTCAACTGAGTTCGGTAGTCTAGTAGGGTTGGCGAACTCGGTTCACGAACCTCACCACCCTGACTCGTGAACAAGCTAGCCATATGGTTGGCAAACCATTGTACCAACTGTCCCGACAATGTTTAGCAGATGCTTAATGACTTATTATTTTAATATGTTTAGCATTTATAGAACTCTCATAAACACTTCTAAGAATTCATTGATCACTTAAACACTTATGTGTGTGACCTTTGATTAATTTCTTAGAACATCAAATATATTTTAGTTCTTTGGCTAACTTGTCAAACCGAACAATCATTATACACGGTTCCGGAACCGAACCTATATGTATAGTCTTATACCGTTTTTTTAAGACCTAATTAGTTTGCTTGATTCTCAAGTTATCCTAGCTTGAATTTTAAGCTGACCCTGGTCTTTGAAAACTATAAATAGAGCATCTATGTTAACTGGGAAAATCAATCCCTGACACTTTGTGTCCTAGTTGATTCTAGAGTCGCCCATATTGACCTTTTAAGTCTACGACTAAAAAGACTTCGTTTGGGGATTCATGAATCAAGGCCCGACTATCTTTACGTACCTTGATAGTTCATGAATCCTTATCTTGCTTTTCTTTTATCGAGGTTTTCGTAATCTTTTTCAGGCAAGATAGATAGTAATCACAAAGTTCTCTTCGTCCCATATTTTGTGGTTCCTCAAGATATATATCTAAATACTGATCTTAGTTGACCTTTCGACGATTGTTCTCGAGGGGTGGTTAAGAATCTAGGCTACTCTTCGGGAGTCGTAAGTTCCGGATTTATGAGGTTTGCTAGCTTGTCTATTGCAAACAGATTTTCAAACCTTGATCCTTGATCTAAACGAAAATCAAATAGGCTGAAGCAACTCTTAGGCTGTAAAGGACGTCAGATAAGGGAATCAAGTGCGTAGAACCTTGCGAGGTTCAAGAGACGTAAGGAGCACGACTGTAACTGAATCGCTTGGAGGGTAGATTCGGTCTCATCAACTACATTCCAATCTGAAGTCTGGTAGAAGGATAATATTTATGGCGGATTAATACAGTGTGGTGTTCAATCTGGACGAGGTCCCAAGGTTTTTCTACTATTGTGGTTTCCTCGTTAACAAAATTTATGGTGTCTTGTGTTTTTCCTTTTCCGTATTATATGGTTTATCAATATAATTGGACTTACACAGGTTTATATGTATTCAATCTAAGTAGATATGTCCTCTTCATTGTAATTGATTACGAGACTAGTTTTTTTGTAGAATTCGTATCTTGAAAGATAAATAACAAGTTTAATCACTTGGCATAATTATGATTGAATTATTTGGATATGACTAGATTGATCTTGGATATTGATTTTTTAGATCGTCCAAGTACTCTGCTTAACAATTAGGTTCACGGACCTTGTGTCTATATACATACTGATTGAGTAGGGGATATTAACTCTATATACATATTGTGAAGGATCATTAGGTTGGTCCATATATGTACAATTGTATTAAGTTTTGTTTATACAGATTGTCGAACGAAAAAGTTGGGTGTATTTGGCATCCCCTGTTTTTCAATATGCTCTGTCGATTTTGGACTAACTTGTCTTATTTTCTTTCCCTGTTGATTTTCCACACTCTTTGTTGTTATCTACAAAGGAACAAAAATATTGTCATCAATATTTGAGTATAACAACATATTTCTAGGAATCTTTGCAAAATATACCAAGCAATGCCATCATATTAAAATTTAATGTAATCTGTCATAGAATTATTCACAATCTACACCCTATCGATTTATTTTATAATCCAAGATTAGTGCAATCTAACGTAAAGTTGGTGTAATTGTCTAAACACGTTGTCACGAAAGAAGGTGCACTTGCTACATGTTTCATCCTCTCCCGAACTTTTAGTCAATAGGAGAGGTTGTTGGTTGAAGGCGTATTTAGCGGAGATTTTCCTTAAGCTTATAAAGCTTGGCCATTGAAGCATATTTAATGTGAAAGAATCATTATGACGTGTTCTTTACTGGGAAAAGCTCCATGATGCGTGGGCATCATTGATGTGGCATTGCTAAACCAAGAATGCATCGCTATGATGCATTCCAAAGGAAAGGACGATGATGCAGACTTTTGCGCATTATCTGGGAATGAACCTTTGGCTTATATGGACTATATTTTTCTTGGATTTGTCCCTGCAACACGAGTTGGACATAGTTGATAATCCCGACGTGGATGAACTACGGTCTGCATTTGATCTCTTTGAGCCATGCAGAGGGTACGTAGGCAGCCACAATGAGGTGCATCATTAGTGGTCGAGCACTTTGTTGCTCATATCATCTAATTAGGAGATGACTAATTGCGATATTTTGATAATTTATATCATCTGCTTCGGTTATGCGATGCAAGAAATGACTGTTACCATACTTGACGAAGTAGTTGCTTTCCATTTGTTGGGTGCTCATACTATCTGTCAAGCCTTTCGACGTGGGTATGCATCAATTGCGAATTGGGAAAGGTCGGGAAAGGAAGCTAGATGGTATGCAAGTTAGTGGAGCTTTCATAAGCTATTTGCATCACAAGGATGATGCAAAAGTAAGGATGACATGAGTCTGACTTGTCCATCCTTGGCACGAGAAATATTAGTGCATACTTTCAGCTCAACGTTGTAGCGAAGTAAGAAAGATGGAGATAGGCTTGCAATGATATACGTGCAAGTCCAGGACATGCTTTATGCCTGGAAAGGACATGGAAGCCGGTGATGCATGAAAAATGCGTCAATATTGGCCTTCAAGGCTATGTACCCTTCACAAAAGAATGGTAAGTTGGAACAGTGTGGAATCTACATTTAAGACATCATGCTTGCAAAGCATATTTTTAAGGAAAATCAAAGAGCATTTTCCTGGTGAACATGAAGCTTTACGTCCCAGTGACTTCATGACACGCATTGGGAAGTTTCGACCTGCCAGACATAATGCCGGAGGAGTAATTTTTCGTTTCACTCACAAAAACACTCTTTGATCTGCTCTCTATGTTAGTATATATAAGTTTAGCTAAGAAATAAATCACTATGATCAACGCGACTGCATAATAACTGTGACAGACCAAAAATTATGCCCCCATCGATATTTAGGTGTAAACCAGATCCCAACCGAGATAAACCAGATTGCCGGTTTTCTATGCATCCCTAACTATTATAGTTACTTCGCAAAATTGACCGATACTATGAGTTTTCTAGGCTTTAACTGGGAACTTACCACATCATTGGTGACTCGGAAAACCGTTCTGGGAACGTTGGCAGACACTTGAATTGATCGTCCCTCACCAATATGGGACGGTGTATATTATAAGGCCGGATAGCATCCTCCCACACCGGTGGAAACGCAAAGGGACGTCTAGCATGGTGACTAGCATTCGACCTCCCTGACATGAGAGATTGGTCCCCAGAATAATACTACAAAGATCATTTATCACATTCGATGATCCTTGTGAAACTAATCACCATCGTATTGAGAAGTTTTTGTGGGTATTTTGATTGTTATGATACGGGATATATGCTCAGAGGATCCTAAACCTCAAAGCTGAGAACCCTTGTGTAATTTTCTCAAGCGAGAAACACATCCGAAGTCACATCTTATCGAGCATCATGTTGAAGGTGAATTTTTTTTGGTCCTTCACATTTTCTCTTAATAATAATTGCTATGGTTGTAATATAACCAAACCTAAGGAAAGCACCCATTCATAATGCTTGCTTTTAGGTTGTAGATTCAAGTATTTTTTGTGGGAGATAGCCAAACTAACCGCACCACTTGTTGGGAAATTCAACAAGAACTAACCCACAAGAAACTAGATCTTTGGATCGACGTAGAATGAAAGATCAACGATGCAAACACGCTTTAGAAGCAATAAGTAAAGCACACAAGACATAACGTGGTTCGGAAATATGCCTACATCCACCAAAAACGGTTACGACTTCTTCATTATTATGGAACCACTAAATAGAGAATTACACACTTAACGATTGACGAATCAATCAATAAACTACGATCCAATATTGTGTTTATCATAAACCCTAAAATAACTCTCTTGGACAAAACGCTCCATAAACCCAAATAATGTCTAACCAAAAGAGATAATACTTATCTCACATAACGAGATGATCTCCTTCTAAACGACGTCACTTCCAACACCAATGATGTCTTTTTCACCATCAACGAACAAGGTGATCTTCTCTTAACTAAACGATGTCTTTCACATATTCATAAAACCGTAACGATGTACTCTTTCAACACTAACGTGTATCTTACAACACCCAAGAATGGTTTCTCTCTTCTAAACTCCACCCCAAGAGGTGGGATGGAATCCCTAGAAACCTTAGAGAACTACATTTTGTATTTTCTAATTCTCTAGAAAACCTCTAAACTTCCATGTCTTACTAACACCATATAAGCCTCCTTATATAGTATTCATAACTTGATTCCCAAGTATTAGCCTCCTTGGAAAAGGAAACCCTAACCAACTAGGAAACCTAATGTAATTTAGGTAACCTATCTCCATATAAAAATTGTCCCAAACTAGGAAACCTTGCATTTCTCTAAAAATAACAATCTATAATGGTTCAAGAAGTTTCCGGAACATTCCTAAAACACCGACAATTCTCAACAATCTCCACCTCGGTAAAGATTTCACTAATCTGAGCCGATCTTCAAACCACGACAATTGCCGCTGGACCCATAAGGACCTCAATGACGAGCAAACTGGATTAAGTAACAACTTAACCACCAAACGACCAAAATCAACAAATATCGTCTAAACTTTTGCCTAAGTGTCTTCTTAGCAGATCCAAACTCCTTCATCCCAAAACTCCAAGATCGATTGTTTCTTAAAGCACCGAACTTTCTCTTATCCATGAGTATATCCCCGCAACGAGTAACGAGACAATAAGTTACCAAACATGTCAAGCTTCACAATTACTACATTAGTGAACAAACAAAACAAAGGCTCCAAAAGACGACATACCAAACTTCCAAACTAAACCAGCAACCTCAAACCAAACGGGCTGTGATAAATTAATGTCCTCCACCAAATCTCCAGGCAAGAATGCAGTTTCAACTTCATCGACTAAGTCAAACCGCCACACTAAATCTAGTAGGACTCAGATAGAAATGTTATTAACCACAGAGGAAAAACTTCATAACAATCACACTCTGTCTTGTACATATCCTTTAGTCAAACTTACCCCAAAAATGTGTACCAGTACGTAACTGTTCCAAACAAGATCTGGTAATCATTCTTCAAAAAATGTAAAGACCCAAACACACCCAACCGTATTCTTAACCTTAGGCAACTCCACCATCTCCCAAGCAACTATCCAAAACGTTGTTGTGCTCACCCATTGTCTTCTTACTCTTAAGCAACCGTAATAAGTTTTTAAGTAAGTATCCAAGAAAATAGTGCTAACTTCTCACGCTAAGCTGAAAAGCAAAGGATGATAAAACTAAATTGTTGTTGAATAGACTTCTCAAGAGAAATCTCTGATCTCATCTTCTACCGCCTCTATTACTATTGAAACCACAATCTCAATATTTGCAGTAGATGAGCAAAGGGAACACACTGCTCCACCGAAATCAAAACCTCTCAAATCATCATCACTGCTATAACATAAATCTCTCTACCGAGAGTTCAAAACTGATCAAGAATTACAAACACAACTTCTTAAATACCAAAGAAAGAACACCTTCTTCAACTCTAACACCAAAACTATTTCCTCTTACAAGAAATAAACTTGGCAACCAAAACTTGATCACTTTCCAGAAGTACTTCACCAAATAAAAGTAGATGATAAAAGGTTAACGAGATAGCACATCGAATCTTTAGCCCCGAAATTGTCCAAAAACTTGAACAACATGCACTGTGCTTTCTCCAAGTAGTATCCAATAAAATCACTTTCTACACCAAACAGTAGAAGTGCCCAAATGATACCTTGTTCCTCTTAAACGGGTCTTCACCTCCAAATCGGAACGTATCAACACTAAAAGACCAACCTGTTTCTCAAAACAGTCTTGCACTTCAAACCACTTTGGTGATCCCTGATACAATGCCAAAATCCTCTGCCAAAACATCATCGAAACAAAGGTCACAATCTACTTAGCATCTCTCTCAGAAACAGTAAGAAAGATGCCCTAAACACCCAAATGGATGTCACTAAACGTATCATGTTTACGAAACATAATGATACTCAAACTTGCAGCCACGTCGCTCTCCAAAGGTACACGCCCTTCAAACCTATAACTTTCACAGCAACACAACTAAGTAACCCTTTCTTCAATCATATGCTTAAGATGCATATTCCATAACTTGTGTTAACAAAATTGTTTATCATTAAATAATAAGAAACCATAGCTCCACCACAACTGATATCCCTGTATATGAAGTCCAAAACATACCACGTCTCATCAAACGATCATCACACTTCAACTTACTTGTAACTAATGCACAATAAATATTCCAAACAAAATTAAACTCTTCGAAACTAAAACATGTTGATCATTGATAACGGTCAACAATTCCCAAAATGAAATATTAAAAAAGATCTTACCAAATCTTCACCGCCTTATGCAATTGAAGCCACAAAAATCTTTGAGTCTAATTTCTTCTTAATATCCTTCGACTTTTTAGGTCAAAAGATTAACAACAACATGATCTAACTAATGACGACCGATGTCAAAATTGTACCCTTCGTACGGAAACAATAATAATAATTTGACACACTAAAAATTGTCGTCTTTACTTCAACAAGCATACAAGCCAAAACTTGTATCTCAACCACAATGCTCTTGCTTTCTCAAAACGTGATTCACGAAGAAAATACACCCAAACGGAAACAACTTGGTCTTCTAAAATAGTCTACAAGAACCTCATATGAAACGAAGTAAAAAAACATAATAAACTAACCAAAATATGGTTACACAAATACTTACTTGGAGCTATGTAGAATGCATAGGGTTATATGCATGCTTCAAGAAGTATAACGTCAAATCCTTCGATGTAGAGCACTACCAAAAACGAATGTGGAATATCAAAGTATCTCATTCTTCCGAAACACTTTAACTTGCTTCATACCCAAAATTGATAACATCAAACCCTTCAAACTTGGATGGTTGATAACATCAATATATGCATCTTCGAATATTTCATAAATTAAAATCCTTCGTACTTGAATACTTGAAAACATCATCCTTTGAAACCAAAAAATTCGGATATCCGCAGAAAACCGAAACATCCCCACTTCTAACTTTGATCCTCTCCACCCTCACCGCAGCACTTGTTGTGGGAGATAGCCAAACTAACCGCACCACTTGTTGGGAAATCTAACAAGAACTAACCCACAAGAAACTAGATCTTTGGATCGACGTAAAATGAAAGATCAACGATGCAAACACACTTTAGAAGCAATAAGTAAAGCACACAAGACTTAACGTGGTTCGGCAATATGCCTACATCCACCAAAAACGGTTACGACTTCTTCATTATTATGGAACCACTAAATAGAGAATTACACACTTAACGGTTGACGAATCAATCAACAAACTACGATCCAATATTGTGTTGATCATAAACCCTAAAATAACTCTCTTGGACAAAACACTCCATAAACCCAAATAATGTCTAACCAAAATAGATAATACTTATCTCATATTACGAGACTGAAAAAGAGGGGGTATAACAACCACACCCAATAATTCGCTTAACAATCTGTATGGACTAACTCCAATATAATTTTAAGAGAATCAACTAGACAGTCAGACTCAATCTTAACAAAGGTATATCAAAGAGTTATATCTCAATTGCTCGATTCAATCCACACTCAAACAAATAGGAATTTGCGAGCCTGATTGAATACAAGATAAATCATTTGAATGGTACCAAAGACCAATGTTCAAGGATCAATCAATTTCAATCAACAACCAAAGGTTGGATTTACCAATTGATCGATTAACCGCACAGCCTGTGATATTTCAATTATATAACAAAATATAATGCGGAAAAGAAATAACACATACACCGGAAGTTTTGTTAACGAGGAAACCGCAAATGCAGAAAAACCCCGGTACCTAGTCCAGATTTGAACACCACACTGTATTAAGCCGCTTGATGTAATTTTGAAGTTATAGTAAAAATGATTCGAACTCTTAGACTTGTGAAGATTCGAGTTTTTAAATTTAATAAAAATATACAATAATATTACAAATGGTGCAAGAGGTACTGGAACTAAGGATTCGGCCAATCTTCATAACATAAGGCTCAATTATTTATTCTCAACAATTTTAGCTCAAGAAATGTAAACATGGACTCTTATTTTTGCCAAGGTAGATTCTAAAAACATTAGTTATAAATCGCAAGCATGGGACATCAAACATCTAAGCAAGCATGACCCATCTAATAAAATAATAACTAATTAATCAAAATCATATTTCAATTAATATTAGTGCAAAAGTCATAAAAAAGAATAAAATAAATTTACCCATGTATGAAGTTCGGCCTCCTCCGTCGTCCCAGTGTTGGGGTTTAACTCATCATGTCGAAAACACACTCAAAATATGTATTCATGGCTAAAAAAGTGTTTACAAGAAGAGAAAATAATGGAACAGGAAATCTACAACAGCACAGGTGTGATAGACGCATTTATGTGTCTATTTTCATCTCTTTTGTGTATATTGTTAGTACCCATTTTTATACTAATTTTGGTATTTTATCCCTTTATAGGTGTTTTTGGAGGAATAGGCTCTTGCGGCAAAATTGGCTCGAAAAGTTGTTAAAGATACATGGAAGGACATTTGCTATTCGGACTCTCATTTTGGATAAGGGGTAACCCATTTCCAGGCAGATACTAAAGACAGACCGGAAATGGATAGGGGGCGACTCTTTTCTTCTTCACGGAATTGGACGGATTTTGGCGGGAAAACTGAATTCAAAATTCAGTTTTGCAGCGTGATTTGCAGGCGAGATTTGATCGAGTTTCAGCCAGATTTAATGGCTGCCTTGGATGGGTACCACCCTGTTATGACTAAACAGGGTTGGTAGGTCTTCTAGTTTCGAAAATAAAGGACGTTGCATGGAGTTTGGGCTGAACAGGGGATGATAGTTTATCACGATGTTTGGATTCTTTTGGGATATTCCGGTTTAGATTCAATCGTTGTTTTTCCTTGGGCCGGACCTGTTAGAACGTAGTCGAGATGGTACGTGTGTTTGGATCGATTGAATTGGGTTAGATAGCCCGGTAGAATCATAACAGATGATGAATATCACGGGATACTCTGATTTAGTAATAGAAGAGTTTTGGACGGATTTTACTTGTGCTGTGGATTGGTTTAAGCCTATTTCTGTTAAATAGGGAAGGTATGAGATGTAGAATCGATAAAATAGGGATAGAGATCGAGTTTCTACGAAACAAAGGTGATGGAAGTTTCGGGATTTCTGTTGATTATATTTGGCAGTTACGGGAGATTTAAGGCAAGATAACCTTTCCAGAGATTCGTATCAATCTAATAGAGGGACTGGAATGACCTGTACGGCTTAGAAACGCATAGAGAGGAATTTGGAAAGTAGAGAAGTCTGAGACTTTCTGCCGAAGAAAGGAAGGAATTAAATCGAGTTTTAGGGATTTTGTTGGATATAAAAAGGGTTTCTAGGAGTCACAAAAAGGAGAGAATACTTTGGGGGAAGTTTAGAGCCTTAGAAAAGCCAGAAAAATCAATTTGAAGAGGACAAGTTCTATTGCTGCTGCTGCTGCCGGAGAAGAAGAAGAAGAACATACGACGCACATAGAACAGTCGCAGAAACTGTTTCCATAGCTATCATATTCAATACCCTTTGTAACAATTTTTCCAACAAATAGTTTCAGTTAGCAACAGTTCTATTCCTCTGTAACAGTAGGTTCTGTAACAATTATATTAGTTACAGAATCCGCTGCTTTTACATTTTTCATCCTTTTAATCAATTTTTGAACACCAAAGATGTATTTTGAGAACATGATTAATATGAGGAGCTAAACCCCTGAGTCGAGGCAACGGAGGAAGCCATTGTTCCATGAAAAGTTGTATAATTCTATTTTAATTATTTTTTTTGCAATATTTTTATATGATTATTTGCATAGAACTAATATAGGAAAATTGATTTGTATTGAGTAGTTGTGAGTTGTTTTGATGGAACATGTTAGGTTTTAAAACTTTTGATGTTTCATGCTTTGTGTTTATAACTATTACTTCAAAAATCTATTAGAGGCAAAATATTAGAATCACTTTAAAAGAAAAAATTGAATAAATATTGATTAGAGTTTATCACTTAATTGGTTAATGGTGGAATCCAGAGTCTCGGTGTTTTCTTTATATTTTTTAATACAACTTTATTTGAATTGTTGAGTTTAATTTGAGTCTAGAAAATCCTTCACAAGTTCGAGAAACGAATCTTTTTACCACTACAACTACAAAACACATCAATTTTTGGCGCCGCCGACGCGGACTTATTTTTAGGGTTATAGATTTATTTTATTTTTTTATTTTATTTCTATTTTACGTTTTTGGGTATTTGTCTTTTGTCTACAGGTTTTGGAACGTAAATAAAAAACATTGAGCCAAGGAGTTTGGTGATTTCGTAAAGACTTGGAGCTAAAGATTAAAGCGAAAATAACGGAAAAGAAGACAATTTTGTTTTAGTTATTTTATTTTTAGGTTATTTTTTATTTTTTCGGGTTTTGTTTATTTTTTTAGAAAAAAGGAAAAAAAAATTGTATTAGGGTTTCTTTATTATTTTGTAATTTTTCTTTTCTTTTTTTTTTGGACTTTTTGGACTTTGGACACTATTTTTATTTTTTATTTTTATATACCCTACGGAAGGGTATCCTTAAATATAAAAAAAAACTGTTTGCAGAGAAGGAGGACAATTACGATATTGTCTCTGCACCTTGGGTTCGTACACTGACACAGGAGTCAGTGGCCTGAGTCGACTACAACCGATTCATCCCCCGTCTGGAACGGGAGGTAAGATTCTGAACACTCGCGAATCCCCTGTCAGCGAGTTACTGTATTCCTTAAGGTGCATATGTGTTTAGGTTCTGAATACAGACATTTATTTTCCTAGTAAAGGGCAAGGCCTGGCCATACAAGATAAGGGTTCGGATTTCATCACCGTTCTCTACTTGCCCGCCTTAGGAAAATGATACCGAACGTGAACCCAAGCTTAAAATATTGACTAGAACGAGACCGATAGGGTAACGAGCTTATAGGAAAGTCATTCAAAAGGATCGTATTGGGTATCTTGTTAGCCTAACTCAAAGTTCAGGAAGAATACTGTAAGTCGATTAGAGCCGCCTTGTAACCTAGGGAAGCGTTGCCAAAGAGGTGGGGGTATCAAAGCTCCCCTGAGCTTCTCCTACTTCTCTTCGACTTACTTTATTCGGATCGTCCTACGAGGTTTGCTAAAATTGTACCCGGTTGCCTCTTGGAAGAGTAGAAGCTGGTCTAGAAACAATCTAAGTGGAGCCATCATGCTTTTTGTTTGCTAGAAATTAATAGGTTGATTTGGTTTAGTCGACCTTGATTTGTGATTGCTTACCCTTCCAATTTAGGAAATTCTTGTGTATGCCTGAACGTAAGAGAGACGCTTTAGGTAGATTTGCTAAAGAAAAACCTAGCAGTTCTAAGCGTCTCGATTACCTTAATCTAGATAGTCCGATTTTCGGAGAGTCCTGTTTTGAACGTTCTCCTTTTACTGAGGAGAGAATCCCTAATACTCCGATAGTACCAGAAATGGCTACTTTGAAAGCTTTGTTGAATCCGACTAGGACTACTCGTCCCTCGTGTATAAGGTTAGCTGACACAGAAGCCAATTATGAACTTAAACCTGGGACCATACAGATGCTCCCAATCTTTTTAGGGAAAGAAAATGAAAACCCCTATTTCCATGTTAGGGATTTTGAAGAAATTTGCAGTACCCTAAGAATTAGAGGCTTAGATGATGATGCTTTGAAACTTAGGTTATTTCCCTTTTCCCTGAAAGATAAAGACAAATCGTGGATGTATAGTTTGACTTCTGAGTCAATCGAAACATATGAACAACCTACATCTGCCTTTTTCAATAAGTTTTTCCCTAGGCATAAAACATCGTCTATTAGGACGCAAATCTGCACATTCTCACAACAAGAGGGAGAATCTTTGTATAGGTATTTGGAAAGGTTCAATGATTTGTTAACACAATGTCCTCACCATGGTTTAGAAAAGGTTAGGCTAGTTCAGATCCTTTATGAGGGTTTAGATTATTCCACAATATCTACGGTTGAAGCTTTGTGTACAGGTGGGTTTGAGAACCAAACTGTTGATGCGGCAATGTCATTGTTTAATGAAGCCGCCGAAAAGACCCAACAATGGGAAAATAGTAGGGAACCCCGGAAAACAATTCTTCTAAACAAAGGGAACGTTAATAGGGTAGAAGGAGGCTCTGAATCAGATGCCAAGATTGCAGCGATAGCTAAAAGGTTAGAAGCTCTAGAAATGGGTCATACTAGTGGTAGATTGGAGCCTTTCTGGGGAGGCCATAATAATGAAGAGCAAGCCAATGCTCTTTATAAATAAATAGACTCGATAATCGTTAGAAATTTGACCCATATTCAGAAACCTATAATCCTGGGTGGAGAAACCATCCGAACCTTTCATGGTCTAAGGACCGGAATCAAGGTCAGTTTAGTAATTCTAATGCTCCCCCAGGTTTTAGTTATGCTAAGAATCCTTCTGGACAAGCTCAATTTCAGAATCAGTCGGATAAGAAAATCTTAAGCCTAGAGGAGTCTCTCGTGTTGTTAACTCAGCAAACTGCAAAATTTCAGCAATCAGTAGAACTAAGTATACAAGCTAGTAACAAGATAGGACAAGAAAATAGTCAGGCTATTTCCGAGTTAAAAACCCAGGTAGGTCTGATAAATGAGTCTTTGAGAGAAAAAGGTAGGTTTCCTAGTCAAACACAACCCAACCCTAGAGGAGTTCATGAAGTAGGTACAAAACCATCGAATCAATTGAATGCTGTTAGAACCCTTAGGAGTGGTAGAATTGTAGAAAATGAGGTAACCATGCCCGATAGTGAACATCCTGTAGTTCACCCCTCAGGATCTCACCCCTCAGGACCACCCATAGTTGAGGAGACCGATAAAGTTTCTAATGATGTCAATTCAGTCCCTGGGATATCTGATTCTGTGCCTAGAGCCCCATTTCCCCAGCTATTAGTACCAACAAAAAAGGAATCGAACTTTAATGACATATTGGAGGTTTTTAAGCAAGTTACCATAAACCTTCCTTTATTAGATGCAATTAGGCAAATTCCTGCTTATGCCAAGTTCCTTAAGGATATGTGTACGCGAAAGCGAAAACTTAGCGTCCATAAGAAGCCTTTTTAGCTATTCACGTAAGCTCAATCATTCAGAACACTACAACTCCAAAGTACAAAGACCCAGGTTCCCCTACCATTGCTTGTATAATAGGTAAATTTCGGGTAGAAAAAGCTTTACTTGACTTAGGAGCCAGTGTGAACTTACT